>OVAN01015112.1:0-11555 GCA_900406275.1 Anastatica hierochuntica
GAACGCGAATTGTGAGTTCCCTCGAAAGGCCACACGATTCAACCAAGCCCTGAACAGACTGAGACGTCGCCAGAGATGACCCTACCGCGTCCCTTCTACAAAGATCTACGACTATGCCACGATCACGCGCAACGCTGGAAGAATCTCCAGCTCCATGTCGAGAGGAAAAAGAACCCTGATGACAAGGCTCACGGCAAGGTCCCCTCACCAAGCGCCTGAGACCACCGGAAACAGAGGGAGGAGCGGAATCGCCACGCGTAGACTTCACCATTTCCAAAAACCAGAAGAAGAATACCAAGCGGCGAGACCAACTAAGGAACCAAATAGAGATCCGGAAGCGCAGAAGAAACAGAGAACAAAAATCCTATCAAGAGAAAGAAAAGAGAGAGAAGAAAGAAGATACCTTCAATTCACCAAAAGGATAACTCCTAAACGACTCCAACTCCCATTTTTATAAGAAGATGAAAGCAATAATTACAACCTAGGAAAACTGAAAGGACGTTTCGGCGGCAAAATAAGACTTCCAAGACAAAAGCCTAAAGCACGTGTCAGAAGCAAAAGTCACATCCGCAATAAAGATGCCCTCAAATCCCCGAGGCTCGATCACTACCTTTTCGATTGCTTCGCATCTCAACAATCGAACCGAGGGGGGGGACTAACTGTTGGAGGAGGGATTCGCACCCTCCGATCGAGCCTCAGCACATCAGAATAGGGCCAGAAGGAAATAGGGCCCAAAAGAGAAGAGGGTCCATCAGAGTGTCAAAAGCCCATTTACGAGGAGACAAACATAGACCAGCAAACGCTTCGAGAGAAGAGCTTCGAGGCGGGACGCGAAAGAGAACTTTTGCCTCGTAATAATGAGAGCCTCGAAGAACTGTACAAAGGACACATAGTGACATCATTCCCTGAAGATAAGAACACGACAAGCAACAAGGATTACAAGGAATGAGACTGTGGAATACGGCGGAGATGTACAGAAAAGCACGTCGGAGGACTCCTAACCTCTGTAGAGACGGCAGAAGCCCATACCCGACAAACTGGACTTCTCGACAAATGTGTACCCAGACGACAGACCTGCTCGGCCACAAATAAAGCAAATTAGACATAGTACAACAGGACAAAGGCAAATTGGTAAAAGACCATATGGAAATTGGCGGGAAAGAACGACATGATCAAGGGGAAACGCCTATAAAAGGAGAAGACTCAGAACAAAGAAAGGGATTTGATTTTTAGCTTACACAATACTCTTCTTATAACATCGGTCTCGCTATCCACGAGGCCACTTCCTTTCTCTTTGAATACAATATTTTCCTCCTTCCAAAATCTCTAAATCTTTCACTGTAGTTTGGTTTTAGTAACCAACACAAAATTTCAAAATTTTTCATCTTTTATCTACTATAGTGAGTTTTCTTTTTTAGAATTTCATCTAGTTGTAGGCTTGGACTTAGAATTTTCATAGGTTACAACAAGACATGTCGGTTTAGGTTTCACTCTTTGATTACATTCACTCCTTTATTTATTGTTTCCACTCAATGTATCATAATATAGACAAAATTACGGGACCGTCTGCGAAAATTCGCGGGTATAAATATTACATAGAGAATTTAACTTTAGTGTTTTTTATGTTTACTATCAAATAAAGTATTTTAAAATTATGAAAGAAAAATATCTATTAATGGAAAGTAACTATAGTAAAAAAATATTTTTTTATTATATTATTGGTTAAAACATATGATATGGTTTTGATTAGAAAGTGAAAAAAATGATGATATACACAATTTGACATTAACATAATGAAAAAACTTGAGTAAAAATATAACCTTGACTATAAAAATAATAATAAACTCTTCAGATTTATAAAAAAAATCGATACATTTGTCATTCAAAATAAATAAGGAGTTATATTAATTATATTTCTATATAAAAGTATTTTAATTCCATATACTTTTTTACATAGCAACATTTACCCAATAAAATATGCTCGAACAATGTTAGGGATAGATTATTATCAATCTAATAATGCTATTATATTATTTTTTCTGCCGTATACATACGTACAGAATTTGATTCTTAAAAATCAGGGACAAAACCAGATATTTTTAAAAGTATCGTTTAATTCTTTAATTTCGTACAATTTTTTACTTTTCTAATACGCATTTTTTATAAAAAAATTTCAAAACAAAACATCAAATAATTATTAAAACTTATCAAACCAACTCATATTAAACCAAACAAAGGGGAAATGGTCAAATATATTTTAAAATAATACAACGCTAAATAACTTAAACTTAAAATGCATAAAGATAATCTTAGTCTCAACTTTAATTTAGAATATATGTAAATTTTGTTATTAAAACTCAGGTGCAAACTATAACTTAAAAAATGTCAGTAAATCATTTAAGTCCAAATCTTTCTTTTAGTGGTGTCCGATACGAATTTGTTAATAAAACAATAATAAATGGAACATCAAATAATTATTAAAACATATCAATAAAACTCATAGCAAACCAACCAAACAAAAAAGTCGAATGCAACATAACTTCAATCTTTCTCTTTCCCTCTCGAATGATTCTCGTTCCATCTTCTCCCTTTCCCGCTCCTTTTCTCGTTCCATCTTCTCTCTTTCCCTCTCATTATTTCGTTCCACCTTCTCCCTTTCCTTTTCCATTTCGCATTCCTACTGTTTCTCTAGCCTATCCCTATCCTTTGCTCGATTACGATCTCCTTCATGATCTCGCTCAACCTCCTTATCGTTTTCTTTAGATCTTTCTCTTTCCTTCTCCTTTTCCCTCTCTTTCCTCTTTCTTTCCTTGAGCCTCTCCTGCAATTCCTTGACATCCTTTGAAATCATATCCAATGATTGAAAGAACGAGAAATAATTATCCATATCCACTTCGCTCTGAGAAGTAAAACGAAAAAAAGAACATAACTCAATCTAACCCACACCAAAACACAAAGATATCAAAAAAAAGATTTGGCAAAACTCTAACATTAGTCGATTTGGCTTCCATCTCCATGTATTGTTGAGATAAGCTCAAAAGTAGACTTGGAAAATAAGTTAGGAGATTTGAGTTAAGATAGAGATAAGGATTAGAATATTTAGGAGTTATCTAATATTCTAATAGGGTTCCTAATTAGAAGAGAAGTTGTGTCTTCTATATAAACATCATGTTGAGCTATGACATATGTGTGAGAGAGTTAGGAAAGTTAAAGAGAGAGTTTGTGTGAGCTTTAGTTTTGAGAACAATTTTCTAAGGCTTTAATAAAGAGAAGATTTCTTTGTTAATCATTTTTCAACTTTCTTAATCACTTTATTTGGTGTCAAAGCTTGTTTTTGGTCGATCAATCTCTAAGATCAATTACACTTCCATTCGATCTTTGATCCATAAAAGGTCTCTTAAACTCTTAAGGAAGAAACCTGCTACATACACTACAGAGAATCCTACTTGTGCTCTGTTTTAATATCGAAAAAAACAGAGTATCATGGGCGATACTACTGCAGTCGTAGCATCAAAAAAGACAAAAGATGGCGGAGGACCCGCAACCATCAAGTTTCCTATGCTTGCTTCGACCAATAACACCATGTGGGCAATGCGAATGAAGGTATTACTCAGTGTACACAAAGTCTGGGAGGTTATCGATACGACAATCAATGATGAGAAGAAAAATGATATCGCCATGGCCTTACTCTTTGAATCCATACCCCAGACTCTTGTTCTCCAAGTTGGAGAGCTCGATACTACCAAGAAAGTTTGGGAAGCTATACGAATAAGGCACATGGGAGAAGAGAAGGTAAAGGGGGCTCGGCTTCAAATGTTGATTTTCGAGTTCGACCGACTAAAGATGAAAGATAGTGAGACTGTCGATGAATTCTCAGGGAAGTTATCTGAACTTCTTTCGAAAGCAGCGTCTTTAGGAGAAGTAATTGAAGAACAAAAGTTGGTAAAGAAGTTTCTTAAAAGTCTCTCGCGTAAGAAATCTATTCATATTGTAGCATCCCTTGAGGAAGTGCTAGACTTAAAAGTCACAAGCTTTGAAGATATCGTTAGTCGCTTAAAAGCTTATGAAGATCGTGTAGCGGATGAAGAAGAAACACAAGAAGACAATGGTAAATTAATGTTTTCGAATTCTGAGTCAAACACCTCACAAGTGCATCGAGATTTTTATGGAGATTCTAGAGGAAGGGAATGAGGAGGATGGTTTTATCGTGGGGGAAGAGGTCGAGGACGGTTCAATGGAAAAAGAGACCTCTCCGAAATTACTTTTTATGCGATAAAACCGGCCACTATGCTTCGACGTGCCCAGATCATTTGCTAAAACTCCAAGAGACGCAAGAAACTACTACTATCAAAACGCAAGAAGCTGATGAACTTATGATGCACGAAATCGTTTATTTAAACGAAAAGAAGGTAGTATCGAAGCAATATGAAACAAATAAAGAACATATTGAAGGAGGAAATCTTTGGTATTTGGAAAATGGAGCAAGTAACCACATGAGCGGAGATAGAAGGTACTTCTCGAACATTGATGAGACTATTACTGGGAAGGTGAAGTTCGGAGATGATTCACGGATTGATATAAAAGGCAAAGGCTCGATCGAGATTTTAGATCGGAATGGCGAGCCAAGAATCATTAACGATGTTTATTTCATACTCGACTTGAAGAGTAACATCATTAGCCTTGGGCAGACTACGAAATTAGGGTGTGAAATAAGAATGAAGGGAGAATATTTGGTCATGCACGATAAAGAAGGCAAGCTTATTGCAAAAGCTAATCGATCGATAAACCGTTTGTACAAATTTAAAATGGAGCTAAAAGAAATTGTATGCTTGCTCTCCACTACGACTAATGCCACAAGTAGATGTCACGCAAGATTAGGACATATCAATCTTGAATCGATAAGGGCTATGCTAAAAAAGGAGATGGTTATAGGAATCCCACATATCGCCATTCAGAAGGAAATATGCGGTTCATGTCTATTAGGCAAACAGACAAAACATTCTTTTCCACAGGCGACCACATATAGAGCAAGTAAGAAGCTAAAGCTTGTTCATGGTGGCTTATGTGGTCCGGTAACACCAAGTATTGCTGTAGGGAATAAGTGCATCTTTGTCATAATCGATGATTACTCTAGATATATGTGGACAATCCTTTTAAAGGAAAACAGTGATGCATTCAACAAATTCAGAAAGTTCAAAAGCTTGGTAGAGAAGGATGAAGTTTCACATATCCAAACTTTTAGAAAAAATAGAGTAGGTGAGTTTACCTCACAAGAGTTCAATCTCTTCTGCAAAACCTCGGGTATAAGACGTCACTTGACTTCTCCTTATACACCTCAACAGAATGGTGTTGTCGAAAGACGCAATAGAACTCCAATGGAGATGACTCGGAGTATTCTAAAGCACATGCATGTTCCGAATATCTAATGGAGGCGATAAGACACTCTACATACTTGCTGAACATAGTATGCACCAGAGCCCTTAAGGATAAGACACTGTATGAACTCTTGAACGGAAGAAAACCGAGTGTCTCACACCTCCGTATCTTTGGTTGCATCGCCAACGTGAGAATGGACATGCCTCATCTAAATAAATTAGATGATAGATCTCGGATACTGGTCTCTCTCGGCATTGAACCTGGTACAAAGGCATACCGCATGCTCGACCCTCAGACTATGAAATCGTGGTCAATCGCGATGTTACATTTTATGAAACGAGAAGTTGGAAGTGGAATCAAACAAGTGCAGACCGAGAAAGAGCTGGTAGATTCAGAATTGAGCTTGGAATCTATGGAAATCATGGCATTCATGAAACAGAACACGAAACAGAGTTTGGAGAAAACCTTGAGCTCGAACCTGTACACAACAATGGCAGAAATCATGAATCAGAAGTGGAGGAGGAAGAGGAAGAAGAACCTGATGATGAACAGGTGTCGTCATCTCATGTCTCTTCTCCCGGCATAGAATATGGAAGAGCAATCTCCCATTATGCTCAGGAAATCGCAGAGACAGATTTCAAAACCTAAACATTTAGAAGACTATGTGTTACTTGCTGAAGAAGAAAGTGAGCTGATATTAATGGAGTTGAATGATGAGCCAAGATATTTCGCCGAAGCTCAAGGATCAAAGGAGTGAATGAATGCTTGCGAGGAAGAGATACGATCTATAATGAAGTTGGACTCGTGGGATCTTGTGAATTTGCCACATGGAGCTAAACCAATTGGGTTAAAGTAAGTTTTCAAACTCAAAAAAAAACTCGGATGGGAGTATAAGCAAACACAAAGCTCGACTTGTCGCTAAAGGATATGTTCAGAGACATGGAATCGATTTCTATGAAGTGTTTGCTCCAGTTGCTAGGATTGAAATAATACGGTTACTTATCAAGCTTGATGCTTCTAAAGGATGGGAAATACATCATCTCGATGTTAAGACAACATTTCTTCGTGGAGAGTTGAAAGAGACTGTCTGTGTTACACAACCAGAAGGTTTTTGAAATAAAGGAGAAGAAGGACATGGTGTACAAGCTTAACAAAGCCTTGTATGAACTTAGACAACTCTTAGAGCTTGGAATGAGAATTTGAATCAAATTCTCAAAACACTAATGTTCAAAAAGTGTTTAAAGGAGCCATCAGTATTTCGAAAGGAGCTTGAAGGTAATCTTATTCTTGTTGCAGTGTATGTGGATGACTTGTTCGTCACGGGAACAAGTACGAAGGTCGTGGAGGAGTTTAAAAGGGAAATGCATCAAAGTTCAAAATGAGTTATCTAGGGAGATTAACTACTATCTCGGGATCGAGGTAAATCAGCGTGAAGGAAAGATAACTTAAAACCAAAAACGTTATGCTAAGCAAATCCTAGAAGAGGCAGGGATGGGAGAATGCAATCCGACACATACACCCATGGACTCTAGCCTCAAGTTGTCTAAGTAGGCTAGCGAAAGGAGTGTTGATGCCACAAGCTACAGAAAGATCATTGGTTGTATACGCTATTTACTTCATACAAGACCCGACTTATCATTCTGTGTCGGGGTACTAAGCAGGTATATGCACGATCCGAAAGAATCACATGTTGCGGCAATGAAACAATGTCTTCGGTACCTAAAGGGTACTACATCTTTCGGTCTAACATTCGAGTAGTCGAAACTTAAGACGGCAAGGTCAATAGGCTACAGTGATAGTAGTCACAATGTAGACCCGGACGATGGAAGAAGTACAACAGGAGATATCTTTTATCTCAGAGAAAGTCCAATTACTTTGTGCTCACAGAAGCAGAATATTATTGCTTTATCTTCATGTGAAGCTGAATTTATGGCAGGTATTGAAGCTGCGAGACAAGCAATTTGGCTTCAGGATTTACTTGGTGAAATCATGGGAGTGATACACGAGAAGGTTATCATCCGAATCGATAATAAATCGGCCATAGCTCTCATAAGAAACTCGATATTCCATGGACGAAGTAAACACATTCATACAAGATTTCATTTCATTAGAGAGTGTGTCGAAAAAGATTTAGTATAAGTGGAGCATGTTCCTGGAAGTGAACAAATGGCAGACATCCTAACTAAAGCTCTCAGAAGAATCAAGTACAAAGAGATGAGAGAGCTCATAGGAGTTCGAGACTTGGCTAGGATTGATCTTGAGCTTAGAGAGGAGAATGTTGAGATAAGCTCAAAAGGAAACTTGGGAAACAAGTTAAGAGATTTGAATTAAGATAGAGATAAGGATTAGAATATTTAGGAGTTATCTAATATTCTAATAGGGTTCCTAATTAGAAGAGGAGTTGTATCTTCTATATAAACATCATGTCGAGCTATGACATGTGAGAGAGTTAGGAAAGTTAAAAAGAGAGTTTGTGTGAGCTTTAGTTTTGAGAACAATTTTCTAAGGCTTTAATAAGGAGAACTTTCCTTTCTTAATCGTTTTTCAACTTTCTTAATCACTTTATGTATTGGAGACCTTTCTGAACAAATTTGATAAGAGCACCAGGTGGAATCATATTGCCATCAATGTTTGATTTATTTATCCCTACTTCATAACCTAGAGTGAATGCAGCGTGTGTGGTACCTGCAAAAACACCAACATAGCTTTCTTCATAAGAAAACAGAGACAAAGTAGAAACCTAAGCATTACAAAAAAGAAGATCTGAAGTTTACTTAACCAAATAAAATAATCATTGAAATCCTAACAACAAATCCATGAAGATCTCTATTCAATTTCGAAGAACCAGACGAAAAATTCGCAATTCGAAACAAAGTCCAGAATCCAAAGCTCTACAAAAGCAGAACAAATACAAAAAGAAAACAGTGAGACCGAAGGAGAAAAATATATAGCGAACCCGATTCTTGAAGATACCGATTTTGCTTTTTCGCAGCTTTTCAACAGCTGAAAGAATTCCAAATCGGATTCACGTAACTTTGATGCTAATGATTCAATTCAAAAGTTCAACTTGAGAGAAGAAAAAAAAACACATTAGATGTAGAATTCGAAATAAATTTTTTTTAAAACGTAGTGTTGTAGACAATAGGAAAAAATATAGACACAGAAGGTCATTGTTTAATACAATGGCAATTTATGTGTATAGCAATTTTTTGGTTGTCATACAGCTTAGAAAAAAAAATTTGATCATAAACTAAAATTAAATATAATAGAATAAGATATATACATAAAAAGACTTACGTATTCATCCGCAAGGACATATTCAAGCTTGACACCATATGTGTAAAGTTGTTTTCAAACGCTTAAAACTCTCACGTTAATCGTAGTGAGGGAAAATCTAACTAATTAAAAGGAATAGATTGAAGCTTATAAGGCTATCTACATCAGCATTTTTAGTAAAGCTCTATTAGCCTCCCACATCACGACTCATTATTTCTTCCACAACCCATCCAACTCGAAGCCAACTTATTGCTCACAACCAAACACATCAAATACATATTGAAATTGATCCCATAATTTTTTAATGTAACCTAATTCCACGTATCTTCCATACTTTTCTCCTTCCTCCTCTACGCTTAATTAAAAATGTGCTCCTCTTCCGACTGTTCACTTTCAATTTCATTAGGCTTTCTTGCCTTTGTTTTCCTCTAAAAGACCTAATTGTCATCGATGTAGAGAGTTAATATTTCCAAAAACACATATACATCTTCCACTTTGCAAACTCAATTTGAAGAAGAATCATTAAATGTTAGGTTGGTTTAATTCGATTGGGTCCGCCTCTAATTTTAGTTCACTCTGATCCATGGCCCCAAAGTTATTTCATTATATACTCATGGAACCCATTTTCCATGAAAAGAAATTTTACAAGTTTTCTAAATTGTTGAGATCAATTTTGAGATATGTAGTTGTACGTGTAGAAGGCGAGCGACATGGAGCGACATGGAGCGACATGGCGAAGCGACCAAAAACCGAATAGTTGTGGGGACTGCCTATAGACAAAGCTTCTACATCAAAATAAGCTCGAAGCTGTGTCAATTCAGGTTAGAGTTCAAGTTAACATCTTTCTCTTGCGTCGCTCTTACTACATATGGTCATTCCGATCGTGTACCTCTGTTTTTATGCTTAGTTTGACAAGGCTTGGGATAATTGACTCTAAGTTTTATTAAAAGTCTTGAGATTTATGTTTGAATAGTGTTTTGTTTTCAATTGACGTGATTCTAAAGGTTTTAGATTTATGAATTTCTACAACTTTGTCCCTTGCTTGTGGCTGCTTAGTATAATATGTGTTTAGTTCATTTGAGATTTACATAATCCATCATGCTTTTCTTTGTGAAAAAAGTTTATGAGCAACTAAAAAAGAATACAAGAAAACTGAGGATGATTTGAAGTATCTCCAAAGCATTATTGCTAATTCAATATTCCATCTTTTACCATTGCTGGTATTACATTTTGTTTTCTATTATATGAAGTTAGAATTTCTCTTCATTTGTTTTTTTTAAGT
The DNA here is from genome assembly GCA_900406275.1 of Anastatica hierochuntica. NCBI lineage: Eukaryota > Viridiplantae > Streptophyta > Magnoliopsida > Brassicales > Brassicaceae > Anastatica > Anastatica hierochuntica. The sequence goes on from OVAN01015112.1 coordinate 9,935, forward strand.
TTGTGGTCATTACCACAAGAAAATATTCATATTTTGTTGTCACCATTACAAAGTGAATTAGTAAAAGCTAACTTTAGAAACTTGAGTTGTCTTTGATATGACTACACTAATGATTATACAAGCTCTTTCCAACAAAGTATGCTTGAATTTTGGCATCGTTTTTATGCCATATTAATTTTGTATTTGTTCTGACTCATTTTGTGTGAGTTTACGTCAGACATGTCGTTTATAGCATGGTGCATGAAGATCTCTACAATATTAGCTACTATGCAGTGGATGGTTTATGTGATCAGATTATAGAACTCATGGATCCTACAAAATTGCCTCTCACTAGACGTGTATTTTCCCTGAGAATAGGAACTACACTGTTGAGATAAACTCAAAGAGAAGGTTTGGAGCACAAGTCACAAGAAAAAGGAAAGTCAAGATTTAGTAGATTTGGATAAGAATTGTTTAGGAGTTATCTAAACAATTACTAAAGTGTTTTCCTTTTAGAGTTAGGAATTGTAGTCTTTTATAAAAGGCCGAGCAATGGCTTAAGAGAGTTGAGAGATTGAGAGCTTTAGTTTTTGAATGATTTTTCTAGAGAAATAAAGTGTTTTAGTTTTGGTTATTAAGTTGTTCTTAAACTCTTGAATTCAATAATTGGTATCAGAGCTACGGATTTGAAACCATATTGTCGAGAGGACAATAAGAGAGAGGAATCAATCTTGCTTTGTTTTTTCGGTTTGAATTCTTTCAATTAAACTATTGGTGTTCAAACAAAACGAACTTTCTCTGTTTTCCGGAAATGGATCTTCTCTGTTTCCTTGTATTAGGTTCGTTTACGTGGTTTTATTACTTGAAACAAAGACATCTACGTGTCTCAGGTCTCGTAATAATAACCACCGGAGTATAAAAACATGAGTGAACTCCCTGTTGTACCATCAACGGTGCCGAAGGTTGGAGGATCTTCTTCATCGTAAGTCAAGTGCCTGATATTAAACACATCTAACTATACGGTTTGAGCAATCCGTATGAGAGTAGTTCTGAAAGTTCATAAAGTCTGGACTACGGTGGAAGCACCTTCGATCGACACTGATAAGAATGATGTAGTCATCGCCTTAATCTTTGAATCCATACCCGAGTCGCTTGTCTTGCAAGTAGGAGAACTTGACACGACAAATAAAGTATAGGAAGCTATCAAAGCACGTCACATGGGTGCAGAAAAGGTCAAAGAAGCACGCCTGCAAACATTAATGGCAGAGTTTGACAGATTGAAGATGAAGGATAATGAATCCATTGATGAATTTGCTGGCAAGATTTCCAAAATCTCATCGAAATCGGCGGCTTTAGGTGAAGAGATTGAGGAATCTAAACTAGTAAAGAAGTTTCTAAAGAGCCGTCCTAGGAGAAAATACATTCACATAGTTGCCTCTCTTGAGCAAGTACTGGATTTGAAGACAACTAGTTTTGAAGATATCGTGGGACGTATGAAGGCTTATGAGGCACGGATCTCCGAAGATGATGATTCCCACAATGATCAAAGTAAACTAATGTTGACGAACTTGGAACAACAATCTGAAGAGCGTAACACTACAAGAAAACACGCAATTTGCGAGAGAAATTTGCGAGGAAAACT
>OVAN01015114.1:0-11555 GCA_900406275.1 Anastatica hierochuntica
TATTTGAGAACCATTAAAAGACAGGTGTAAATGTAAAATTTCTTTTTCTTTAAGTGTATTTCTGTAAATTAATCTATATATATATATATATATATATATATGATATTGCAAGTTGCTAATTCACTAATGTTCCATTTATTTCTAATTCAACTTTCTAATTCACTAATGTTCCATTTATTGCAAGTTGAATATTTTAATGGTAAATATATTCTTAAGATAATTTTTCATTCATACACCCGATGTGGACATGAAAATTTCTAAATTTACGTCATGTATTTATACATGGTTTTAAATCATTAACCGATAAAATAATTTTTTTTTTGTACCAAGGCCATTTTTATCATCTTCGGATTTGAAATTTTGTTTGCTAATATTTTTGTAATCCCGTCATATTAGACATAAGAAATGTAAAGAATATAATGAATTTTGTTATTGTATTAAATAAATACAAGTTCTATATATCAGATATAATTATCATTTCCTTTGGAATGGCAATAAAATATCCATTAACATGATAATTTTTTACATAAAATATTTAATAAACAATTAATAGAGAGTTATTATAAACATGCTATATAAATATCATAATTTCTATAAGAATATTGGTAATTAAATAGTCATATAAAAAATGATTTCATGTAATATTTTCATTTCCATGTTAGTTTCAAACCAATTTTATTCGAATAATATCTTACTTTTCATGTAAATTTCAAAATTTTCATAAAAATAATTAAATTGGTAAATTTATTGTTTTTGAGAAATATCTTACTTTCCAAGTAAATTTAAACCACATTAATTTATACCTTAATTAAAACTTTAATTCAAAAATTTGACAATCGAGTTGCATATTTAAAAATTCTCTATATGGAAAGTATGAATTTTAAAATATGAAAGATTTTATTCCATTAAATTCATTCGTTAAATATATACATTATTTTGATAGTTTCCAAAATGATTTAAATATAAATATTTTATAATCAGAATTCATAATTTATATCAATTTAATTTTGCATTTAAAATGGTAAATGATGATTATAAAAATATAAATGTTGAAAATATTTGAATGATACAAATTTAATGTACTTGTTAGTAATAATCTTAATCTAACTTTTTAGAAGATAATATAAGATGGATTTGTATAAGATTATTTTTTTTAATCAGAAATTCTTCAAGTATATTAATTTATATCCATTTTTATTTTGTATTTAAAATGGTAAATGATGAACATAAAATTTAAATGTTCAAAGATACAAAATTAATTTAAGTTTAGTTATATTTGTTTGATACAAATTCAGTTATACACAAAGATCATTATAATTGATGTAAGTTTATGGTTTATTTTTTTCTTTATAATCAAATTAAATTAATAAAAAATAAAAAATCATCAATCAAATTATAACAATTAATTTTAGATTTCACAATGAAGTGTAGAAAAATCACTAAAATGTATTTTTCTTTTAATATATAGTAGGATGCTTACGTATTAATATAATTTTCGTTATAAATATAAAGCATTTATAACTAAATATTTTGTTTCTGTGGTAATAAGATTTTATTACTGTTATAAGTAAATTAAATAAGTAATATGAATTCGTAAATTTTAATATACAAACGAAAAGAATATTTACTGTAAAACAATACATGTGGATAAAAAAACTCTTATGAAGAAATACCAATTCATAAAATAAAAATACTATAACAAAATAATATGTAATGTAAATAAAATTACATGTGGATAAGCATGCTCTTACAATTTTTATTGTGTTTTGTATTCAGTTCAAATTATAAATATAGCTATTAAAATTCAAAATTAAAGAAATAATAAACCAGTTCATAAATAAAACTAAAATTGTAGATAGAAATTTTAATGTAAAATAAAAAGTACATATGGATAAGCATGTTCTTTCCAGCTCCGTCGTGTTTTGTATGCCTTGTAAAATTATAAACATAGTAAGTAAAATTAGAATAACATTTGTGGTATCGGTAATAAACTCTCTTGTACAGTGGAACTATTGGAATTAACATTTTAAGAACCGAAAAGAACATAAACATGTGTTGAAAAGAAAATTTTAAGATTTTTCTAGATTATTTGGAAGATAGTCAGATGAATAAACAAAACCTTATTGAATATTTTGAATTTTAATAATTATAGATGAAGATCCATAAGCTAACCTGGAATCTTCTCTTCTTCAACAACTTAAATGGTACGAGCATGTGGGGACAATTTTCTATGGTGGTCCTAAACAAAAACAAAAAATAAAAATCAAAATTGTTATCATAAAAAACCAAAGCTTTCATTAGCAATATAAATATAATTTTATTTAACTTACATCAAATCTTAAAAGAATAACCATGATCGGTGTATCATGTATGTTTCGTTAATATGTGAATGAGAATAAAATCTTCGGGTTGGATATATATATATATCTCACTTAATACTTGGTATTCAAGAAATTATTATATTTAATTAAATGATTGTTTTTGTTCGTGTATGCAAATAAAGGAAATATATGATTCTCTTCTTGCATTTATATAGGAAAATATATCTTCAGTTTCTATTAGAGTTGGAATAGTTATGTCACACGATTTCTCTAATAAATTCAGTTTCTATTAATTGATTTTGTACAAACTACATTACCATAAAAAAATCATTAATCATTAATAAGATTTAATATTAAGTAATTTACCATATTTAATTCTTGACTCATTATCTCTCCAAATTCATTTCTATTTTTTGTGAACTTTTCGATGAATTAAATAAATAAAAATTAAAATAAATTACCAAAATCTTCGACCAATCAAATTATAACGTTAATTCTCAAACTTCACCTATGAACGACACATGAACAAAAATCACTAAAGTGTACTTTCTTTTAATTATAAGAAGGAAGTTTATCTTAGATTATGTGTACATTGATTATGAGTAAACCATCTAACAAACCAGTTTACTCCTAACTCAGTAATCCAATTCATCAATTTCACGAACCATATACTCCAATATGCCTCCTTAGACTTGACAAAGACGTTCTTTTTCAGTTGATTGGACATGTGACCTTTCCTATTGACTGCTTCTACCACATCTTGCTTTAATTTCCAGGAAATAACTAATTTGCCAAGAAACATGCACATCCCTGAAATTGATCTCCTTATATCTCTACAAATGGCCCATTCTGCGTATGAGAATCCATTGAGACAAACTCAAAATCAGCATAGAACATTAAACCTTGACCAGGATTAGCTTTGATGTATGTTAAAACCCTATGAGCCGCCTTGAGATGTATGCCAATTGGAGCAGACATAAACTGACTGAGACAATTCACTGCAAAAGTGATATCTGGTCGAGTCACTGTGAGATAAAGCAAACGACAAATTAAAGCTCTGTGGAATTCTGTAATTTTGTGCATAGATATTTAGTAAGATGGAGTTTTGGATCCATTGGCACAGAGGCTGGTTTGCACCCTAGAAGTCCTGGATATTCCAATAGAGTTAAAGCATACTTCCTCTTTGATATTGAGATACATTATGAAGATCTAGCAATTTCTAAACTCAAGAAGAGTCTTGCTTGTCCCAAATCCTCTATCTTGAAGGTTGCATTCAGAATCTCTTTAAAGTGTAAAACCTTTGTATCATTGTTGCTGGCAATGAGAGTCTCGTCTACATATGCCAAGGCTGCAATAAACCTTGAACCTTTAATGTTGATGAAAAGAGTGTTATCAGAGGGAGCTTGAACGAAACCATCTTGAAGTAAAACTGTAGATAGCCGTTGGTAACACTGTCGAGAGGCTTGTTTCAAGCCATCTAAAGACTTTCTTAATCTACAAACATGATTAGAGGGCAAAGACCATTCTGATGCAGTTGTATAACCTTACGGAAAACTCATAAAAATCTCTTTATCAAGGTCCAAGTAAGAAAGGGTTGGTGACATCCATCTGCGTCAAGCTCCAACTATGTATAGATGTAAGACCTAAAGTCAGCTTGACACTCTTCAGTTTTGCCATTAGTGAGAAAGTATCTATGTAATCTAATCCTTCTTGTTGTGTATAACTTTGTATCTTCCAATGGTACCATATGCATGACCGGCCCATGTCGGTGGTGAGCCTAAAGCAAGATAAAAAAAATTTATACCCAATTTCAAGAACATCAATTCAAACTTAGAACCTTTAACACTAAAAGAAAGGATTCTACCACTACACTACAAAAGACTTTTGGAAATCAGATGACCTATAATATTATTAAACTTTTTGCGCCTAAAGTACATGCTTATCTTGCTTTAAGTCAGGGTCGGCCTGACCATATACATAGTTTCCCCTGCAAAGAAACTATGTATATGTCCTGTGTAACAGATTGTAACGGTGTGACACTAGGGTGTGTATGCAAAGATGCAGAAGATGATGATGAATTATCTGTATGCAAAGATGTAGAAGATGATGCGTCTGATGTTTCTAATACATGTAATGGTGCAGGTAAATGTAATATAGTGTTAGGAAACAAATCAACTGAAGAAATTTTGTGTTTGTCTTTTTGAAAAGCAAAAACATTTTCTTGAAATACGACATTTCTAGAGAAAGATATACTATAGAACTCTATGTCAATAACTTTATACCCTTTAAGACCAGGAGGATAACCTAGGAAAACACAAGGCTTAGAACGAGGTGAAAATTTGTCTCTATCTTAATAAATCATAATATGGAACATTTCCAGTTAACAACTCATAAGGTGATTTATTTGAAAGAAGAGGTGAATGCTGGCGATTTGTAAAAAAAACTAAAGTCAAAACACAATCACCTCAATATTGCAAATGTAAGTTTGATTGGAAAAACAAAAGATCTAGCCACATTAGGAAAAAGTTGATGCGGACGTACTACAACAAAGTTTTATTGTGGAGCACAAGGACAAGAGAAAAACCTAAAATATGCATTTTTCTTTGATAATTTTTGTAAAAACTAATTCAGGGATATTATCAATTCGTATGACCTTTATATGAACATTATATTTTGTAAAAAAAAAAGCTTTAGAAAAGAAGAAAAGAGCATAAACATCTCCTTTATTTTTTAACATATACACCCAATTAACACGAGTACAATCATCAACTATTGTCAAGAAATACTTGTACCCTTCAACGAACTCTGTTTTAAAAGGGCCCCATATATGTAAATGAACTAAATCAAATGGTTTTTATGCCAAATTATTATTACTATCATATGAAAATCTTTTCTGTTTAGTTAGTGGGCATATAGAACAATGACTATTATTTTTGAAAGAAGGAAGAATGAGAACTAGTTGTTAATTTTGCAGGGATGTCCCAGACGTTGATTCCAAAGGTTCCCATCTGTCATAACATAAGAAAACAAAATACTAACCGGAGAAGATGAGTGGGAATGAACTGTGTTATCTAAAATATAGAGATTGTGCAACAATTTACCCTTCCTAATTATCCAGCCCTGAGTAAGATCTGAATCAAACAACTACAACTATTTGGATAAAAATGATCAGCACATAAAAATTTTTTTGCTAAAAAACGTACACTAAGGAGATTGAGTTCAAAATCAGGAACATGTAACACATTATCCATAATCAGAACATATGTAATGTGTATAGTTCCAATGTATGTGATATGTACCCCTTGTTTCATTAGGAAGTGTAAATGTTACATTGGACACAAGCATTAGCTCTCTAAATATTGCTAAATTTGAGCAAACATAACTCGAGGCCTCACTATCAATAATCCAATCATTGTGTGAAAGTATGAAATGAAGAGTAGATAGACAATGATTCTGAAATGTAAGTGTTTTATTTTTGTATGTGAGACTGGTGGAAGGGAAATGAAAATTACCAGAAGTGGATTGGAAAGCCATGACACCTTGATGGCTTGATATGTTATTGTAGAGACATTGCAAGTTGGAACTACAGTTTTCTAAGTTTGTGAAACTTGAGTCACCTTCACATGCTAGCTAAATTGAGCAATAAGAACTTGAATTTGCTCTTGTGTAAAATTATGCAAGTTCAGACTACTAACACCCTGATTCTGTTGAGGTGTTGCTAAAGCATATTGTTGAGTATGTTGAGGATGATACACATGTGTGTATTGTGGCATGATATATCCTCCATTTTATGAGTAGAAATTAACAACATGATTTGTCTTGTAGTTGTGTGAATGCAACGGAGAACCAAATTGACTCTGGTTTTGTGATCTTTCTTTGTTATTATATCCTTGATTTTTGAAATTGTATCATGGAGTGTAGCCATGGACCTTGAAACATTTTTGAATTTTATGTCCTAGCTTGCCAAAATAATACACACAAGTTTATAAGATTTTTTTGTGTTTATGCAGCCACATAAGTGTTATTTTTCTATAGGTTGAACTTGTATCACCCTTGTGCCATTACTTGAATAACCCTGTGCTTGAAACACAACATTCACGGTAGTATTTACTAGCCTTATAGCTCTTTCTCTCTCATCTTGTGTCACAATGTTAAAGGCGTCTTCAATTTTAGGAATAGGCTTCAACATCAATATGTGACGCCTCGTCTGTGCGTATGATTCATTCCACCCCATTAAAAATTAGTTACTCTACTTATTTGCTGCAAGTTTTCCCACAACATTGCTGTTGCACATTCACATTTTCCACAACTACAAACCGACAATTGTACATAATTCTTCTGCTCTTCCCATAAGGTAACTAATTTCGTATAACAAGCTGTGACATCTAGAGATCCCTGCCATATCTTACTCAATCGTCGTCCAATATCATATACTCTAGGAGTATCATTTTTTTAAGCGAGAAAGAAGGTTCTTTCATATACCTTATGCTGTTGAAATGAACAATAGGCTTGGACCTATTTTCTTTGAGACAGAATTCATCAACGAGCAACAATTTTATTGCATCTCGACCAAGTGCCTGCCGCATGATGATCATCTGATGATTTAAGTATAGTTCCATCGATGAATCCCAACTTGTTGCGGACATTCAACGCCTTTCTTGCTGATCTGCGCCAAGAATGAAAATCTGATGTTGTGGTTAATCGATCGGAGACTAGTACCATTCCATCATGATCATTATTGTGCAGATAATACATATTGTCATATAGATCCGTCAAACTTCGAAAAGAATCAGCTCGTGAGGTTTCCGTAGCCGCAAGAAAAGCCGTTTCGATTCGAAAAACAAAGAAGTGTGGCAAATTTTTTGTATTATAAAGAGCTTCGCACACGCAAAGAAGTCAATATGAAATAATGAAAGAAACAAAAATGGAGAAGAAATCAACCGAATTGGTCGACGATTCAAGCTCAAAATGCAAAAGAAAGAGATGAAATGAAGAGAAACTAAAAAATTCTCGTCGATTCGTAAGAGAAAGCAAAAAGGGACTCTGATATCATGTTAACCGAGAAGAATTGAGGAACAAGGAACTTTCTTATTATTTTCCCTTGACTTCACAACAACAATGTTTAGCTTACCTTATTATGTACACTAGGACTATCGCCGTACTACGCGCGGCTTATTTGATATATATATTTGGATTGTATTGGATATGTAGCGCGTTGCATCTCTTGCAATTTCATAAGCCATGGTCTTGCAAATCTTGATTTAGAAGGCGAAACGTCGAGAATTATTAGTAACACATGCATGAAAATACATATATGGTTGAATAATTAATATATTTAAAACATGAATTACTTGATAGAACATGTAAAACAAATTTGAACATGGAAACAAATCCTCAGATAACAACATAAGATGAGAAAAAGCTTACTAAGCTACTTACAATGCTCACGTTATTGCATTATACAATTTTCCCCTTTCCTCTAGATATATGTTCAATAATTTTACTTTGCATCCTTTGAAAAGCTGCCAACAATATTCAACTTAATAATCAAAGGAAAATAAAATCACTATGTGAGAGCGTTGTAAGTGGAGAAGAGAAAAAGCCTACATGATATAGCTAACCATTCTTAACTGTTAGCGTAATCAAAGTAAATAATAACAGTCAAAATGCTACTACACAATGACATTACAGCTTCTTTTGACTTAATTAGAGTGCTATGATGAGTCAACAACAAAGAATGCATAACATATGAGATCACCTTGTAGTTAGTACTAACTTGTGTGTCGAGATCTTGTATTTTGATGATAATCTCTGGAACAATCTTGTGGCATACACAACAACTGCCCTAGTGGGGCTTCTTCTACTTGGGCACTTCATGGGATCGGTGAAAGTTTTGAGGTGGGTTGGGTGTGACGCTTATTTAGACACCTATGGCCATTTTGCTGTTACTGGAGGGGAAGGTTGAGGGGTGTAAATGTTAAGGCGATTAAATAGCAGGATTGAAGTCTTAAAGAAACGAATGGGGAGATGAAGAGAGAGGGGGGGAGAGGGTGAGTCGATTTAGGGTTGATGTTACAGAGAGGAGCTTTCGCTCGATGGTGAGGATGACGGCGCAAAGTTTGTTTTTGGATGAAGGATGAGGTTAGTCCATCCAATTAGTTGGGCTTTGTAGGCCATGTAAGAAATGAGACTCTTTGGTGTTTGCGAGGCGGAAAAACAGCACGAAGTGTTTGCCAGGGATGTAAATGGCAAGGCAATCTCTTCTCTGGAGATGTTGACATGTCTCTAAGGGAAGAGCTTGTGTTTGAGGCTGATGTGGCACCCTTCTAAAGTCACAAATAGCGACGAAAGTATACTGATTTTATTTATATGCAAAATTTCTATTTATTGAAATGTTGGTCCATGATCTATCTATACTATTATTAAATACCAAATCAAAATCTTAGATGACGATCGTAGGGGAAATGTTGGTGACGTGGCATTGCGAGAGCTTCTCTCGGAGTTTCTTAGAAAACAAGAAAAAATTGAAAAAAATCTATGTGTCGCGATCTCATGCGTCCGTTTTAACGTGGCATCACCGGATTGATTCGTTACTCTTCCCTAATATTTCCTAGACAATTTTAACTCTACTGAAAATTGCTTTAGCACTATAATTGTATTATCTATAATATTAAAACAGAAGCACACAACTTTGTTTACCGTGTGATATTACCAATTTTAGACTTTATATTAATATTAACTATGCAACATAATATATATCCTAACAACTTGATTATCCAATCCATTAATTCATCTAATTAATTTAATTAATTAATTAACGGTTATATCTTTAGTTTTGAAAAACTTATAAAATTATTTAAAATTAGCTTATTAGTAATTACAAAAATAACAGTTTAAAAATGATCAAATATTTATAATATTTTTGTCAACTAAATATTTATAATATTTTATGTTTTTAAAAGTGAATTGGGAAGCTAACTGGATAATTTTCGGGTGATAGATCTTTGTGGCCCGACCGAGATCAACAGGGTTTAATAATATTTTTACAAATAGTATAACAATTAAAAATAAATATATTATTTTTAAATAATATTATAGTTGAGAAAAAATAAATTATTTTAAAATATTGAAAAAAATTAAATCATAATATTTAAAAAATGAAAAGTGTAATTTTGCTATAAAACTATAAGAATTAATAGATTAAATCAAATTTTATTAATTCAGTTAATTAATTTGGTTAATTAATGAATGATTATCCTTTCAATTTTTAAAAACTTCTAAAAATATATTTCACTAATTAACAATTACAAAATGACATTTTATAAATGAATTGGATAATTTCTTGGGTTTTGGGTCGTGGGTTGATGTGGTCTGACCAGATTCAACCGGTTTGATGATAATTTTACAAATAATATTATTAGAGAGAACATATATATTATTTTTTAAATAATATTATAGTTGAGAATAAACATATTATCTTAAAATATACATTAAGCACTTATAATAATAATATTTTTAAAATTTAATTTTGCCCAAAATTGCAATAATTAATAAAATGAATTAAATTCCATGCTTAGTAAATGAACCAGGTTCGAATCCGGTTGAACGGTTCGTCAGTTTCTGGTTCTTTACCTGTTTAATATGGTCTTTTAATCGGTATAATTCTCTTTAGGTTTATTATTAATCCAACCCAGCTATGTTTTCGGTTTACGGTCGAGTCCGATCTCCAGATCTTGAATATGATAGGATAAACTAAATTTCATCTTGATATTGATAATTCATATCATTAATACGTTTCAGTAATATAAAAATATTTGTTCTTTACTATAATTTTTTACAATAAAAACTCATATTATCATCTTTAAATCTCTTTTGTATTAGATTATACTAAAAAATTGAACTTCGCGCTTTAAAAGCGCGTATCAAAATCAAGTTTTATGATTAAAAAATCATCCGATTGAAACCCTAATTATTATTGGTCTATCAATATTCAACATAAATATACATATTTTTATGCTCGACCTCTTTTTTAAAAACGAAACCCTAATCCTTTTTATAAATCCTAAAGAACCATAAATCAAAATGATTAATTTACAGAAATACACTTAAAGGAAAAGAAATTTTACATTTACACCNACTACACATCAAACAATTGGTTCTTAAAGCAAATATGGAGGAGGAGGAGGAGGAAGAAGATCGTGTAATTTGAAAACTAAACTATACTTTAAAAATGTTAAGAATTAACTTTTGCCAGTGAAACTATTAGTCTACTTAACAAAATTCAAACTAACTCCAATATAATTACCACACATACTTCACCAAGAGATCACTTCAAAATAATAAAAAGATTCATCAATATGTTGTAATGGAATGCAAGTGATGCACAATAGTTTCATGTATATTTTGACTGTTTCTCCAATATATATGTAAAAAATTAATCATACATTACAAAATTTAACATCCTACTATCCGTAAAACGGCGTGTCATTCGATCTCGTTCACAAAGTGTTTGTTCTTCGTTTTCTGTATCCTACTCCAAGATAGAGGATGGCCAGAGACGCGTCCACATTTCAATATCTTCTTTACAATTTAGCTTTCGAATTCCTCCATAGACTTTGTTACCTTCCTATGATCTTTCCTATTGATCATCCTTTTTCTCCACCTCGATTCCACTGTGTATTGGTTGAATTCCAACTACCATCTCTGTTTGAAACCATTCATCAATACTTAAACCGTTTAGCAAAATATGTGAACGCAAAAACTCTATATGATCACGGGTTACGTATAATCAATATGTGAATGCAAAAATCTTTTCTTTTCTCTAGCCAGCAAGCTTTGATGTGACTGGTCTAAGCGTACTTAGGGGCCAACTCTGACATATTATCAAACACACCAATTTTATAAAGTGAACCAAAGAGCTTAACATTTATGCTTGCAAATAGAAAGATTAATAATTCAAGCAAACCTGAAGCATGGTGTAAAATTTCTAAACCCCCTGGAACTCAAGCTCTAGCACTGTATCCTGGGATATGGAAAGAGAGTGGTTACCAATTGATAAAATTGTTAACGATGTAAAATGTTGGAGGGAACAAAATCCTGGGGAAAGAAAAGAAATATAAAATCTAATTATTTGAAAGGGTTTGACAGCGTACTTCATAAACCAAGGAGGAGGGGCTCGATGCTGATTAGGAGATTCTCAACTTTAATGTTGGTAGCCTTCCAAGAGGTTGTACA
>OVAN01015115.1:0-11554 GCA_900406275.1 Anastatica hierochuntica
TTACATGATTAAAACTGGAACTAAGTGTAAATTCGTAAAGAAAACGAACTGATTATGAACTGACTAATGAACTGGTTGATATATGCATGGCTGGTGGGACGGGATGACCGATCTCACTCAGCAATTCTTTGCTGATGCATTCTGTGTGAATGCAGGTACTNGGATGGATTGTACTTAGTATTTAAATGGGTAGTTGGTCGGATTTACATTGTAATAGCTTATTAGCAAACTGACTTTGTAATCCAGAACCTCACTGTTTTTGCTAAGTAATGAAGTAGGTTATGTTTATTGTTGAATGGCTTAACTAAAACGAAAAGACTTGTCAGAAATCGAACTGAACACGCAAACTGTTAAGTAAATTGAGCAAGGATCTCACACTAGGGCACTACCAGCGGCGGAGGATTGCGGCGGAAAGAGACGGAAAGCATTGTCGCCCTTGAACCAGGGGTTCAGCGGAAGGGGATCCATTTTCTCTTTTCAGTGTATGTCTTTTTTTTTGTTAACTATTGAATGTTCTATCTTATTAAAAGGGAAGACATAGACCTTTTCATGTGTGATTTTCAAAATAAACATGTTTTAAAAATTTTATTAAATGTATCTAATAAATTAAAATATCTCTAGTTACTTATTTACATATTCCAACAAACATGTTAGAATATTCTAATATTTTTTCACTTAAACACTATTAAAATTATAAACCGGTATAATTTAAAATCATCAATTTTCAGCAAATTTAGATATAATTTATTTTCAAATTTAAAATAATTCAATAACTTATAAAATAATTATATTACAATATTATTATTTTCTAAATAAAATTTGTTACAAAAATTCAAAAAAACTTATAAAGTGATAAAATTTAGAAAAATTTATAAAAATTTATAAATAATTTATATAAACTATAAAAGTTTAAGTTTAATCATCTGGTGTTTTTTTTTTAAATATTCTAACGGGTTTTTTTCACGGTATTTCGGGAATTGAATAGTATCCGAATTGAACCCATACGAGTATCCGAGAAAATCTGAAAGTTCGAAAATCTCAAATCTAAACCGAACCCAGAATTCGATATAACTGAAAATTCGTAAAGTTTTGAATCTAAACCTGAATCCAAAACTCGAAATAACCAAAAATTATAAACCCGACACTCGAAAAATCTAAACATGATTAATAATATATAAAATTATTAAAAAAATCTGCGCGATTGCGCGGGTCAAAACGCTATAGTTTGTTTTAAAAAATGAAACAATAAAAATTAAATTAAATAGTTTTTGTCTTGATTTGAGATGGTGATGTATGAGAAAATAAGATACTTTACGTGTTGCATAGCATGAGCAGATAAGTATATTCAACATATACAGAACCAGATTTAATATATAGAAGACATTCTCTTTCTGAACGAGCTTTACATAAGTTTATATATATTTAATATCAGAAAAATATATACAGTAATGCTACATCGTTCCGTTAATATATATATTAGAATATTATTATACACATAAAATATCACAAGAAACTTTAAAGTTTTAACTCAAAGTCTCAAAACATGAACGGAGTCGGTGAGAATGCCGGAATCGCTGGTTCGAAAGATTCTCTCCTGCAAAAAGAAAAAAAACGCAAATCGATTACACTAAAAGTCCTCAAAAATATTTTCATTCTTGTATCAATCTATGTATTATAGCCTTTTGATTAGCTTTTTAAATTTTAATTTCTGAATCTTGTTTACTCTTTTTTTTTCTTTGACGTCACTGATTCTTGTTTACTCTAATGAACATATTGATTTGACATGAAATTCCAATAGTATTTTTTTCATTTTTAACATTTTAAATCTAGATAATTTGAAAGAAAAGTTTACATAAATATATATTATCATTTTAAAATATATCATCATCTATATTAACAGTGAGACATGTCCTGATCTAATGAATTATAATTATGAATTATCTTACGTCAATGGCTGACTCACTTAAAGTGGAAGGGTGCCAAGTAACACCCATTAAATTATGAAACTTGGTTTCTAAACATTTACACAGAGAAAATTAGTAGAACACTTGGTATATTTGCTTCATTGAACCCCCTAACTCAGAGTTCAATTCCAAAAAAAACTCTTCTGTTTTTTTGTTTTGTTTTTGTATCTTTTATTTTGATCCCGGTTAAATTTCTTTTTCTGCATCCATCATTGTGTATTTACGTTAAACTAGCTCAACTTCATACAATAAAGTATATTATAGTTTTTTGATTAGCTTTTCCAATTCTCATATTTGACTCTTGTTTACACTAATGAACATATATTGAGTTTGACGTCTCATCTGTATCGAATCTTTATCAACAAAATAGCATCTTAACAACATCATTATCCTTAAAATCTTTTTTGCAAATTTTAATTTATATACTTGTCTCTTTATAATTTAATATTGGGGATGTTATTCTTTAAAATCAACTAAAGTTTGGTACATTAAATTTATAAATAACTATGACTAGTATTCATGAAAATATTATAATCATAAAGACTATATATCTCATTATACAAGTTTTAAAATAATTTTTTGTTCCATTATATTTTTTTTTTCTTTTCAATTTTTATGTCTTATTTAATTTAGTATGATGTTTTATGATTGTTAAGGTTCAGTCTCTTTTTTATTGGTTCAATTATTTTTATATATATAAATAATTTTTCTAATACAATTTATTTTTTAAATTTCACAAGTTTATCTAAAATGAACTTTTATAACGGACTAAGGGAGTATAACTTTGTTTGTTTACCCGAAATCGTCACAACGGAAACGAACATGACCACCGCCGGATCGAGACGGCGTCTCTCCGCCACCTGTACTTTTCCGACGAACTTCCCTCCCTTCTCCTCTCTTATCCGATTTCTCCCTTATGGCCGGTTTGTGCTCCGAGATCACGCTGAGGGATGGTCTCCACTCCGCTACGTGTCCCGGTTGACCCGCTACTCTCACGCGTTTCCGCCGCCTACGCTGTTTCACTAGCGACTGCGTTTCGCCAGAAATCGAATCATCTGCAGTTGCAGCTGCGGCTGCGGCAGCAGATTGGTGGAACTGCTGCGAACCAAAACAAGGCACGACGAGCTCCAACAAGAATTTCATATCCTACACCCCAACACACCTGATCTCTTCTCTTTTATTTGAATATTTAGAAATGAGACTAATAATTACAGATCGTGCCACAGTATGTAAGCGCTTCTGTGAAGAAATTGGAGTGTTGAACTGAATCTCTCTTCTTAAGAAACACACAAGCCAATTTATAGAATCTGAAAGCTACGACTCTACGTGGTCATGTGATTTGTTGTTAAATTACGAAGCTACCCTTGGTCACTAATCTTAAACCGGGATTGGTTTTACCTCATTTACGTAGAAATTGAGAGATGACTCATTGCCAAAACTCATGAAATACACCTATAAATTTATGTATATTTGTTCATGGTTTCTTGTTCGTTTCGGTCTAGAGGTTGAATCATATTATCGACGTGAATCCCCTTTGTTTCTGTAACTGGAAGTTTAATTCTTGGTATCTAAAAATGTTTTTTTTTAAAAATTTTTACGGAGAATTGTTTTGGACCACTTACTAACAATTTTGAGCATATTTTCTGATCAGAAATGAATTAAGAAAATACATGTGGTGATGTGGGCAATCCGGTTTACGCTTGTCTTTTCTTAATCGCCTAACTTTAGAGAAATTACAAAATTGATTCAAAACATTCGATCAAATATAAAACTAACCCTGAAAATATTTAAGTTTGCAGTGCTCGTTTCTTCCCTCCAACCGTACCCAAAATGCCAAATTAAAAAACACACAACAAATAAGTCGAACGAAAATAATTCACGTATTTATTAATACAAAACTAAAATTAAAAAAAAAATGGTGGTTAATTAAGTTAATGAAAAGTGGTTTAGTGCATGATAGAGGGTGTTAGATCTCTTGGTAGGAGTTGAATACATTGAAAGGTCTAAATTTATGGTTGAAGAAATGAAGAAGATGGTGACATTTGTATGAAAAATAGAACATTGACCGACATATAATATATAATAAGTTAATTTTGTAAGCTGACTATTTTGAGATTAGTTTTGTTTTTGACTAACTATTTTGAGATTAGTTTTGGTCGGAGCTTATCTAGAAGGCTCCCTCGAACTTTTCGGTTCCTTCTTCGCCGTAGCCTATCTCCATCCTGCAAGTTGCGTCGGACTTTGCGGAGTGAGAAGAGTCGTCTGTTGGTTCTCAGTGGTTGAAGTGTGTGGTGTTAGTCTTGCTTCGGTGGTCATACGAGGTTCTCGGTTTCTTCTTTGCCAGCACACTAAAGTGGCTCCCTTCCAGGGTCTTTGATTGGTCATTTGTCAACCAAAGACGGGTTTGTCCCTTCTCTTCTTTTTTAGGAATAAGAGTTTCTTTTTCGCTTGAAGCGGTAGCCGTTTTAACCCGCTTTTGCTTCTGGTTATTGGTTGTGTCAAGTAGTAGTAGCTCGAACACATTTAGATCATGATCTTTAGAGTTAAAAGAATTTGTTGGGTTCGTGCTATGAGTGTCGTCGGTCTCTGCTGAGTTCGTGCTAATAAGTATCGTCAGTCTCTGCTGGGTTCATGCTGATGAGCGTCGTCGGTCTTTTGACAAAGGTTCGTGCTCAAAAGTGTCGTTGGGAGACCAGGTTCGTGCTTAGAAGCGTCGTCGGGAGACTAGGGTTCGTATTCTATGGAGTCGTCGGGATTCCTTGCCGTTTTTCTCGGATGTTCGATCCTTCTTTTAGCATTAAAACTGTGTAACAGTGTTAGTCCTAATCTATTGGTTTCTTAATGACTTTTTTAGTTCTTTTTTGGATCTTAAGAATCTTTGGATTTTAATTAGCTTTGTACTACTCTTTCATTTTTATTAATGAATATTTACATTTTATCAAACAAAAAGTATAAGCACCATATAAACAAAAACCAAGACAATAAAAATTAAAAGTTACTATTATAACAGTAAATTCATGTAAAAGGTCTAAAACACACAATTTGTAAACCAAGTACTAAACAAAGAAATGTCATACTTGCTATTCGAGATAGTATACAAAATATAGTGCAAGGCTATTTTTAAACAGCTTTACTATTTGTTGACAAAAAAGCAGTTTTACTATTTTTGCTATTATATAAAACATTACAAATAACCAAAGCTGCTACATAAACTTACTAATATGTAACTAGTAATTGAACATATAATATGAAACTTAATTTAAAAATTCAATCTATGTTGGGGTGATAATTACAATTTGAAGAAAGTGGATATAGTTTGGTGATTAACTTATACATAAATAGCACAAACAATCAAACTTCAACGGAAGGAAAACATAAATTTACTTATACATAATTAGTAAATAAAATTATAATATTAAAGTGAATGTGAAAGTCAATTTATATCTCCTAACGGTATAGAAAACGAAGCGATCCTATGTTTATAAATGATATTTATGTGAAATCATGAACGAGAGTAGCTCATTGAAAACCATATAATCCAACAAAAGAGAGCGACTTACCAAAATGCTGTCATATTTGAGAGTAATCACACATGCGGCGCAACAAAATCGACGATGACTCATCATCGGTTAACAATTTGTTCTTACTATGAAATAATTTAAATATACATGCATGCTCTATTTTTGTCACTAATACGACTACTAGCAGTTTATATAAACAATGGAGTTAATCAATTAGTTATTTCTCTTCTCGCTATATTTCATGGGCCAACGTAATCAGGTCGTGAGATATTTTCATCCAACAAAATAAGAGAACACACGTGAATTTCTTGAATTTTCTAAAGAAAAAAGTTGTTTAAATAGGATTACATCTTGGCTTGATTCAAGGAGACGAAAACAAGATAAAATAAAAGATAAGATCATCGTTCGATGGAGAAGAACTTAATTATGAAAAACATTATTCGATTTCATTTCACTAGTTTATACAGTTAAAAAGGCCATTTGTACACGTTGCGGTTGGTATTCTAATTACACAAGTTACAACTAACTTTTGTGTTTAAGGATTATAGACAATCAAACAACAAAACATATCACTTTCACCATTATAGCCTAAGTACACTCCAAAAATTCTAGACGAAAATAGACATATAAGAACGTCTGAGTAATTTGATGAGTTGTGAAATGGAATTGGTTTGCCATGAGAAAGAGGGAATTGTCCCACCAAGCGTAATTGGACAGCGAAGGAATGTTATAGTATGAACGGTATCTCTTATGGTTTTATTTCCTTTTTTGTCTTTGTAACATTTATTACATTAAGTTTATTATAAGCCATTAATATTTTTTTTATATATATATTTCTTTTGTTTTTTGTTTTACTTGATCCACATGTTATATAAGTGTTTGCGTAGATTCTAGACATCTCCACGTGAAATTGTGAGAACTCAATGTTGTGGCCCAATAATTTATTCCCATTTGTTATAATCATTGAATGTATTAATGAATTAATGGTTGCATCTAAACAAAAATTGTTAGTTAGTGATTGGCTAATGGCTAGGACCCATTGGGGATCTATGAAATTGTTCACACGGAGGTCTATTCACAAAAAATATGTCATTTACAGAAACAATAACTAAACTAAAACCATACAGTGATTTTGCTTCATTACAACATTTTCATTTGGGGATACGGGCGTTCGGTTCTTCAGATTACTTTAGATCGGATTACTTTGGATCTATTCATTATAGACTTTAAAATTTTTTTTTTACTTTTAAATAATTTGGTAACGAAAATTTAGCAACCATTTAAGAACCAAACAACTTTTTATCTGGTCCAATTATGGTTTATTCTCGGCTATTTGATTCTCTCGTAATGACACCATTTCAATATTTTAGAGTTTTGGTTCGATTTTGGCTCAATTTGTTTGGTTTACAGTTCGGTTAAATTCATCGATTCTTGTAACATGGTATCAGAGCGTTGAATCTACAAATTCAACATCTTCGATCTTCGTTTTCCGCTTTCCTTGATTTAGTTTGATCGTAATCTTCCTCCGGTCAGTCAATTTCTTTTGGTTTTTTCAACGATTCGAGTTTTGACCAGTGGACAAAATCACATCTATCATCTCTGAGGTACTTGATGGAAATAACTATAATACATGGAACATATCTATGACTATTGCTTTACGTGTGAAGAACAAGATTGATTTTATTGATGGATCCCTTGGTCAACCATATGAAAATCGTTCGCATTATCGTATATGGTCTCGTTGCAATAACATGGTTAAATCCTAGATCTTGAATTCTGTTTCAAAGCAAACTTATGAAAGTATTTTGAGATTCAATGATGCATCAGAAATTTGGAAAGATTTGATTGTTAGACCATATGCAATGCAGTTTCTTAACACAGTCTCTTAGCTCTTTTTTTTCAATTAATAAAAAATACAAATGCTAAGAGCCCCTATTGGGTTTTTAGCATTTTTTTGCTATTATTGCAAGAACCCCAAATGGGGTTCTTAAGTTTTTTTTTTTTATTTTTTTAATTAACCAAACTTCAAAATAGGTATGGGCAATCGGATCCTCGGATCGGTTCCGGTTTGGATTATTCAGATCTTGGATCTTCGAATTTAGGATCCGTTTCTGATCCGATAAATTTTTGGAACGGTTCGGATTGAATCATCTCAGATCCGGATCATGAAATTTTAAACGGATCCGAAATCCGAAAAATCATAAAAACCAAAAAAGAAACCGAAAAAACAAAAAAACCCCGAAAAAACCGAACCGGAACCGATCCAAAAATGAAGTAGTTTTGACCTAAAAAAACCCTGGGCATTCGGATCCTCGGATCGGTTCTTGAAATTTTAAATGGATCAGAAACGGATTCGAAACCCGAAAAATCATAAAAACCCAAAAACGAAACCGAAAAACAAAAAAACGATAAAACCAAACCGAAACAGATCCAAAAATGAAGTTGTTTTGACCAAAAAAAAAGCTAAGAGACTGCTAAGAGCCAGGCTCTTAGCGAAGGACTTTACGAGCCAGACTCTTAGCTTTTTTTTTTAATTGAAAAAAAGCTAAGAGACTATGTTAAGAAACTGCATTGCACATGGTCTTAAAGTCCTTTGCTAAGAGCCTGGCTCTTAGCAGTCTCTTAGCTTTTTTTTGGGTCAAAACTACTTCATTTTTGGATCGGTTTCGGTTCGGCTTTTTCGTTTTTTTTTTGTTTTTCGGTTTCGTTTTTTATGATTTTTCGGGTTGTCGAATCCATTTCTGATCCGTTTAAAATTTCAAGAACCGATCCGAGGATCCGAATGCCCAGGGTTTTTTTTGGGTCAAAACTACTTCATTTTTGAATCGGTTCCGGTTCGGTTTTTTCGGGTTTTTTTTTTGTTTTTTGGGTTTCTTTTTTGGTTTTTTTATGATTTTTCTGGTTCCGTTTAAAATTTCAAAAATCGATCCGGATCTGAGAGGATCCGATCCGAACTCATCCAAAAATTTACTGGATCAGAAACGGATCCTAAATCTGAAGATCCGAGATCCGAATAATCCGAACCGGAACCGATCCGAGGATCCGAATGCCCAGACCTATTTTGAAGTTTGGTTAATTAAAAAAATAATAAAAAAATTTTAAGAACCCCATTTATGATTCTTGCAATAATAGCAAAAAAATGCTAAGAACCCATTAGGGATTCTTAGCGTTTTTTATTAATTTAAAATTAGCTAAGAACCCCTTAGGGGTTCTTAGATTTCACATTACAAACTTGCCAAGATCGTATCAGTTGACTTAGCAAATTTGGTCTCTTCATCAGGGATCAATGGATTTATCTACACATTACCTAAAACCGAAGACATTATGGGATGATCTTGATGGAGCAGATTATGTCAAAACTTGTCAAAATTACAAGTGTTTTCAAGCAACTAATACGAAGGTTGAACATATAAAGATCATCAAATTTTCAGCTAGACAGAATGATTCCTATAACAATGCTCAAAACCAGATCATAATGAAGAAAAATGTGACTGATCTGGCTGAAGTTTACAATCTCCTTGATCAAGACAATAGTCAAATAAGTCTTGTACTGAGCACAACTTTTGCATTTCAAGTCTCAGCTCCTACCTCTGCTAATGAAAGTCAAATGCATAATCATGGAGCAAAACAGAATAAACCAAAGTGTTCACATTGTGGTTTTTCAGGACATACAATTGACAAGTGTAACAAATTTCATGGATATCCTAGTGGCTTTAAACACAAGTCTAAATATTCTGTTAAACCTATTGTGGCACATATATCAATTGATCAAGCTAAGAATCTGAAGTAGCTATTGGAGTTGAGAGCTTAACTAAAGACCAGATGCATGATGTCATTGCGTATTTCAGCTCAAAAATCTATACTCAAATGCCCCATATAACACCAATTGCACCAATCATTGCTTCTACTATTGCTACAAATATTGCCTTCTCTTCCGAAATGATTGCATCAAACATTGATTCTAGTTCTAGTATGCCTAATATCTCTTTCTCAAATCGGACTCTCTATTTTTGTTGGGAAAATGATAGCTAACCAGAACACGTTAGCAATAAAATCATTGATCGTAGATAGTGGAGCAACACGTCATGTTGCGTATGAAAAAGAGTTTATTGCAGAGTCTTTCTTATGATATGAACTCTCATGTGGTTTTGCATATTGGTTCTTCTGTGAGTATTGCAGGAATTGGTAAAGTGCAGATTAATGAACAAATTTTGCTCAATAATGCTCCCTACATTCCTGATTTCAGACTGAATTTATTCAATCTCAGCCAATTGACAAAAGATATGGGTTCACAAGTCATATTTGATGAAGAATGTTGTATGATTCAGGATCCATCAAGGGGTAGATGATTTAACGTGGTGATCTCTAACCTCTACGTCATTGATGTTGGTTCTATCTATATGCAAAATAGGTCATCATAATCGAGATATCCATCTTGCAATGTTGTTGTTGATGCTTCTCTTTAGTATAGTATACTAGGTCATCCTAGTTATTCAAAACTTGATGTACTTGATGATGTAATTGGAATACAGAAAAGAATTAAAGACCAATTTATTGTCCTACTTATCATCTTGCCAAACAAAAGAGACTTCCTTTTCCATCTCCAAATCACACGTGTCAGACATCTTTTGAACTTATAAACATGGATACATGGAGACCCTTTCCTATTGAAACTACAGAGGAATACAAATACTTTCTCACACTTGTTGATGACTAAACAAGTTAACATGGATTTATTTAATGAAGACAAAGGATGAAGTTCATCATCTTTTTCCTAGTTTTCTGAAGATGGTTGACACTTAATACAGAAAATCAGTAAAAGGAGTAAGATCAAACAATGTTCTAAAGTTAATATTCACTGCCTTTTTTCAACATAATGTATCATATCTTATCACTTTTGTCCGGAGACTCCTGAACAAAATTCAGTAGTGGAAAGGAAACATAGTCATATCTTGAATGTAGTAAGATCTTTGATTTTTCAATTTAACATGCATGTTCAATATTTGCTATCAAACAAGTCTCATTTTCAGCATATTGAAAGATCTTGACTGTCACTCATTCAAGGTCTTTGGATGTTTATGCTATGCATCTACGTCACCTAAACAAAGGAATAAGTTAGAAGTAAGACCTAAAGCATGTACTTACTTTGGATATCCGACAAACTATAAAGGGTATAATATTTTGGATTTGGAATTAAACAAAATCAATATCTCTCAGAGTGTGGTTTTCTATGAATCGATATTTCCTTTTAAAAATGATGGGTTTGTTCATACGAGGAAGTATCTATGGGGAGTATCTGATGAAGATGTAGATATTATACATCTTTAGAGGATAATACAGAGGTACAAGAAATCATGATTCCTTCTATACTTGTTTATGTTTCTCCTTACACTTCTCATGCTCCTTTTTTCTGTTTAAAACGATGAAGCTATTGAAGCTCTAATTGTTGATGAAGAGTTTCATACTTTAGCAAACGAATTTCCATATTTCTTTGCTCATGAGATTCCATAAATTGATAAACCAGCATGTTTTAAAAAATTGTAAAGACACATGCGCATTTCAAAGATTATTGATGCAATCATGTTGTTTCGGATGTCGATCATCCAATGTCAGACTATCTTACATACGATAAATTGTCGGAATCACATGATGTATATGCTTTTGAGTTGGTTAATTATAAGGAGCTAACTACATATACATAGGAAAAGAAACATGAGTATGGAATGGAGCAATGTTGAGTATGATGCTCTAGAAGGTACACACTTGGATTATATGTTCTCTACCTCCAGATAAAGTACCTAACAGCTGTAAACGGTTTATAAAGCCAAGTTGAATGTTGATGGTACTTTGGAACGATATAAAGCTCGTTTTTAATTGCCAAAGAATATAAGTAGAAGGAATGTTTGGACTATGTTGATACCTTTTCTCCTATGGCTAAACTAAATACAGTCAGGACTTTGATTGTAGTTGCAACCGCAAAGAATTGGAGTCTTAATCAACTTGATGTATCAAATGCTTTTCTTAACGATAACCTTGATGAAGATATATATATATATATATATATATATA
>OVAN01015116.1:0-11554 GCA_900406275.1 Anastatica hierochuntica
TTTGTTCTTGGAGGCTAAGGGGGTATTTATACTAAAGAGAGAGTGGAAGAAACCCTAAAAAGGGTATTTTCGGGCATTGTTGTCAGCCATCGACCTCCCAGGTCGATGGGAGCCAACCTGAGGTCGATGGCTGCCAACCTCCAGCAGAGAAGATGTTGTTTGCTGCCCAGGTTGCTGGCAATCGACCCTAGGTAGCTGGCCATCGACCTGCAGGTCAATGGGAGCTACCTNTCTTCTTGCTCCTATTTGATGTCTAGTTGATCCCCTACTCTTCCATAGCCTTTTGCTCCTTTTCTCCATGATTTCTTAGCTTCAAATCCACTTTGAATCCATGCCTAGAGCCTCCATAGATCCATCCCATGTTGCACCTACAAAATGCAAAGAAAATGCATGCAAATGCAAGATGTTCCTAAACTAGACTCTAGACTCAAACTAATGCATTCTAAGACTTAAATGCCATATATACAACTTAAAAGTGGATGAAACTAAGCTAAAATGAACCTAATTATGTATGAAAATATATACACATCAAGTTATTACCAAAAACCTTTCAATAAAGGATATAAGCCTTACAACAACAACTTGTCCTATAGAAGTACAAATGTGGAAAATCCTCGAGATCAAGTCTACCGTCCAATGACCAACCTATAAGAATTTAAACCGAAGCAAGGCTACTACCAAAAGTGTCAACAACCAAGTGGTTCTCCAAAAGAATATGAGAACCATGCCATACTCAAGAAGCTACCTGAGAGGCAAAACGAGACCAAGACGGATCTCAACAAGAGGTTCAACGACATGAATGTGAAAATTGATGCAATGTATAGAGACATGAATATCAAATATGATGCTTTGGCTTTTGATGTCAAGGTCATCGACACAAGTCATGGCAGAACAAATCGGGAAGGGTCTTGTTAGAGAGAAAGGTGGAACAAGCAAGGATTTTTCCAATGTTTTCGTGGAGGAAATTCAAGATAAATCCTTATCACAAGAAGAAATCTTTTTCACAATTGAAGAAGGAGATATTATTGATGAGTTTGAAAGGCTATCCTTGAAGCCTATTGGTGATGGTGATGTAAATGATGAATTTGTTGAGAACTTGATTGTAGGTGAAGAAAGAAAAGAAGCCCTTTTCATTGAAAGTAGTGAAGTCGTTGTTCTCAAGAAGATAAGGCTTGCAAAGGATGAACACTCCTTTGGCTAAAATAAGGGTCGATTTTTAGAAAGAGAAAAGAGAGCCTTCGTTTGACGGGAAGATTACTAGCGAGAATGGTGATAAGGAAGTTAAGGATAAAGAACAATTTAAGAAAGAGAAAAAGGAGAAGATTCATAGGTACATGCATAGATGTGAAGAAGTAAGCGAAGAAGAATTCCCAATTTTGAGTCTTCCGGTTCTTCAATCAAATCTCCCATACCCTTAATGCTTTAAAAGAAAATTAAGTTGCATTACAAGGAGATTAAGAAAAATGGTCATCTATACATTCCTCAATAATCAGTAGAGGAACAAATACAAGTGAAGAGGTTGTCAAAGAGAAGCTTCAAATAGCAATTTCTAGAAAAGATATGGTTGAAAATATAAGGCAAGAGAATGGTATTCCAACCACTATAGTCGTTGGGAAGATTTTAGAGAAGTGCGAAGTGGAAGGAAGATTTGTAATTCCTTGCGCCTTTAAGGAATACCAATTCGAAGACACATTAGCGGACACCGGAACAGGTCTCAATGTGATTTCTCTAGATAGAGTGAAAGATCTTGGACTCCAATATCAAGTAGAGAAAGGAGCCGACCCTATTCTCTTGGGAGATGCCTCAAGGAAAGTACCAATGAGAAGGCTTGAAGATGTTGAGCTAACGGTGAACAACACATTAGTGAAGTGTGATTTTGTGGTAATGGATGCCAAGTTCAACCGAGTTAAGTTCCTAATGATATCAGGGATACCCTTTCTCATGACTACCGAAGAAATGATAGACTTCAATTCTAAGGATCTAATCTTGGAGAAGGTTTACGAAGAAGTCTCCTACCCTACGCTAATGAATAAAAGAAATGATGGGTATTTTGGTACGATGTACCAAGGAGAAGTTAAGCCAAGGGGTAAATTCGAGAAGAAGAAGCATATGGGAATTTAGGAAAGGATAGTGTTTGAGAGTGGTTATATAATGAAGTAGCCAAAGTGAACTTCACCAGTGAAGGAACCAATCACAAAGGAAGAAACGACAAGCGAATCCTTCCCCAAGCCCAAGGCTAGCTACAATCCCCGTTTCTACATAGGTAAAAGAATGAAGAACTTCTACAAGATTAAGGAATGGATTGAGAAGAAAGAAACAAGGGGACCATGCCTCCAAGAGGTGGTCCACACCCCAATCCACTAAAAAGAAGAAGGAAGGTCAAGCTTAGTGACCTTAAACAAGCAAACTTGAGAGGCAATCCCTAAAATATCCTTTTAAATTTCATGCAATGTCTTTAGTTTAAGTTAATATGATTTCGAGTAATTATGTCTTGGAAATCACTATTGTTCTTCAAGCTCTTTTTGGTGTCAAAAGCTTACGAGTCGAAAGAAGAAACATGGACAATACAAGAAGAAAGAATCAAGGTACCAAGGAGATTGTCAAATTGAATCATTCCATGAACTTTCATAGTTCAAAACATAAGCATCTCCAAAAGGGTAAGATAAGTTCTTAAAATATCGACTTTTGCATTTCAACCATTTAATCCGATTTCAAGAGTGATTTAACAAATTTTTTAGTTGGTTCAATTAAAATCTTTCATTCCTAAAGTTTTTGGTTTCAAGCCCAAAATTAATTTTCCTACCAATTTTATTTTAATTTTAAAGGTGTATTAAAAGCTTTTTGCTAATTGGGAAGAAAATTATTCTTTAAGGACCATTTTACAAATTTTTAAGATAATCACCTACTCTGACACTCTAGCTTCATTTTGCATATGTTGAAATAAAAAACTATATCGATTCTTTTTAGCTTAAAATATCGAACACATAACTTTCATAAGGAAGGATTTTTAAGAAGAGATTTGAGAAAATGTTTGCAAATTCTACTCTTGTTTCAAGCATTATTTAAGCTCTCTCTATATTCCTCATTCTCTTTTGCACCAAGGAAACCAAGGCATGAAATTCAAAAATTTCTTCTCTCTTTAGTAAAATTTTGATTTTACTTTTAAAAAATAGATTTGACGTTGTTTGTGGATTCTCAGATTGAACATAATTTTTAAGGTTTCTTGCATTAGAACAACTTGAAAACAACTAAATGGGTTGGAATTGGAACTTGTTCTTCATGATGAATAGTGTTCTTGAGAAGAATTTGAGGAAATTTAATTTGAACAAATTCCTAAGGGTAATTGGTGATGTATATGTTTGATAATCATAAACAATACGACTGGATCAAATGGAATTTTATCTCTCTTGCATTCAATAGACTTGGATTCCATCTAAAGTGGATAGGATGGATTATGCAATGCCTCACAACATTTTCTTATTCCTTTCTTATGGATAATGTGGTAAGAGGAGAAGTTATCCCATTACAAGGCATATGGCAAGGTGACCCACTATCACCATATGCCTTCATCCTTTGTATTGAGGTATTATTTGGGCTTTGCAATGATGCTCAAGATAGGAAAATTCTACACGGAATAAATATGAAAAACAATAGGCCGAGAGTAAATCATCTTCTCTTTGCGGATGACACGTTGTTCTTTTGTAATATATCGTTGAAGTGTGTTAAAGCTTTAAAACTTGTTTTCGACCAATATAAAGCGGCATCCGGGTAAAGCATCAATACTCAAAGAACGTCAATCACTTTCTGAAAAAAAAATTTTAACCGTCTAAAATAAAGAATGATGGGGTAACTGAGATTATATAAGGAGGGAGGTGCAGGAAAATATTTAGGCCTACTAGAACACTTCCGGAGAAAGAAAAAAGATTTATTCACTTCCATTGCGGACAAAATTCGACAAAAGGTCGTTATTTGGTCAAAAAAGTTCTTTTGGTTACGCCAACTTACATTATGTCATGCTTTCAACTCCCAATATCCTCACGTAATAAGATTCAATCGAAACTAACAAGATTTTGATGGGCAAAAAACCCTGAGTGCACAAAATGACTTGGGTTTCTTGGATGGAGGATCCTCAATAACCCAAATTGTATGCTTGCTGAAATTCTAAAAGGAAAGTATTTTTCAGTTTTTTCATTTCTTGAAAGTTTACCATTCACACCCTCAGTCCATGGATGGATGGGAATACTTTGTGGAAGAGAGTTTTAAGCTCAAATCTTGGTTGCACGATTCATAATGAGAAAAGTATCGATTTGTGAAATGAACCTTGCTAGTCGACAACAGAGAAATCATGTCCTATGGGACCATCAACACACTTAAACCAAAAACTTCATGGATCAAGCCCCATGTATCTGGATAGCACAAACTAGAACAAAAAACATATCCAATACATACTTCTAACTTAGGAATCCACAATCCTCTCAATTAAACAACAAAATAATTTGACTCAAAGAGAAGACTCAGATTTATTCTACAAAAATTGGTTATGGTGTGTCAAAAGAAAGACAAAATGATGAAGATCATACTAATGAGCAACATGTCTTTAATTGGATAGCAGTCATCTAGTGTCTTAACATTTCCAACAAAATTTAAATGTTCGTATTGAAAGCCTGCAGGAAAGCAGTACCTATAGGAGAAAGCTTAAAAGACTGAGGTATAAGGATTGATGGATGCTTCATCAGATGTGAAATGCTAGAGATCACATCACACATGCTATTCCATTGTGAATTTTCGATTTAAGTATAGAATCATGCTCCATTTTAAAAAGTGGATTTGGAAGGTGTGGACTTTTTCACACAATGCTTGGAATGGGTGAAGGAGACTAGTTGTCTACTGCCATAGGTATCACCAAGGGTCCTATAGTCCCATGGATTGTGTGGAACCTTAGGAAAGAAAGAAATCAAAATGAATTTTTTTTACACAATCGAATAATCAATTGTCAATTCTATAGTGGATGCAAAAGAATGG
Source organism: Anastatica hierochuntica (assembly GCA_900406275.1). Lineage (NCBI taxonomy): Eukaryota > Viridiplantae > Streptophyta > Magnoliopsida > Brassicales > Brassicaceae > Anastatica > Anastatica hierochuntica. The sequence goes on from OVAN01015116.1 coordinate 5,023, forward strand.
TTAGTTCCTCATGAAAGAAAAGATAAACCATCACCACCGAGTGTCCGAAGAAACCTAGCATGGAGCTCCGAGAAGCAAGTTGTTTGTCTGGCCAGGGCCTTTAAGTGCCAAATCGTCGAACAATCGACCAACTCTTGTCTCCATAACCTTGTTAACTCACCCTTGGTTGTAAAGGGTCTTGCCCTAAGGATAACAATGGAATATTCAATTGCAAAGGGACTCAAACGAGCGAGTTTCTACTCAGAATCCCTCAAACTCTTAAAGGCTATCAACAAAGAAGTTTCCTACTCATGTCATTATGGTATAGTTGAGATATAGCAGCTAGCTCTACTCTCTTCGAATATGTTTCTTTTGATTTAATCTTAAGGGATAAGAAGGTGGGCACGTGGCACAAGCCACATAAGCCACGGTTTAGGGTCCCATGCTCATTTTCATTTTTTTTCACCAAAATTTTGTTTTTCTCCCTTAACAATTTTAGATTTTCCGCATAGTTCCTTTGCATGTTTTAGATTTTCGGACCGAAAATGTGTAAATCCCTCATCAAAATCAACTCTGCAAAAATATGCAACCGTACAAACTTAATTTGCAATGGAAAGTTACTAGTTTTACAAAAACTTACTTTTGGCTTTCTGTAAATTAGCTATATCGTCCATGCTATCTTGTAGCTTGCTATGCTGATTTTTTTCTATATCTTAATTTAAGCTTCACTTTGCAAATAACGACTATGAAAAAAGTAATATTGTGTCTTGTTAGCTTATACTTTGTTCAAGAGAAAACTACTTTCGACTCAAACTAACAAAAATAGCAAATTATAACAATAATGAACAATGTTCACAAAACATATATCATATTTCTATTAATTATGAATTTAGAGTGAAAAAACAACTCAAGAACATCAATGAGACAAATCAGCCAAAACAAAGAGAATCTAAGAAAAGAAAAAGAACAACAAACTTGATATTTTTCGATGATTCCATCTAATGAGCTCCATTTCTCATTTATTAGTTTTTTGCTTCTGCGTCGAATCCAACTTAACTTGTGCTGCTAACAAACTTGTTGTGACTTTTTCCCAATCGATTTCGGCGATGAGCTATCTATGATTCTGATTTGCTTTGTCACATAACTTCTTGATAACACATAATTCAGAAAGAGATTTGATGAAGATTGCAAAAAGAATAAATGTGTCGACTGATATGGAGAAACTAAATGACACATGAGTTTATTATTTGGTTCGAGGTATTAACGAACGCCCTACGTCTGGCCGAGCTAGATAAAAAAAGTCGTCGAAGATTTTTTTCGTTACAAGTATCTTCTTGTGTTTCACTCACCGATGAATAACCCTTCTCTCTCACTCCCAACAGACTGAAATCTCTCAATAGAAAAGAATGAATAGGGAAGAAAGAAGATCCCAAAAGAGAATATAAATCCAATCTCTCTCTCACTCACCTGAAACAAACTCTCTAACAGCACACCTCTGTTCTCTGATTTCGTTTCTTTATTCTCAGCTTCGAGACAATAACTTTACTCTCTCAGCTTGTAAGAATATCTCATTGACTCAAAAACGATGAAGTTTCCTTAAGTGAAATAAAACCAACTTCCAAATCAATCTGATTCCTAGTTTGCATCTGATTTTCTTCATTTAATCTAAACCAGCCATAATCCCTGTAAACCACACATTAGAAGGACAAACCAATTTTAAAAACTCCATCTGGTTTGTTATTATCTCTAAGACTTCAGTAGATCCCTCCTCGAGACATCACATGGTCTGTGCTTCTGATCATTCATCAGAGACACCCAACAGATTCAATAACTCTTTGAACCTGTTCACTTGTAAATCTTAGTGAATACATTCACCGGATTTACACTCGTGTGCATCTTAGTAACATTTAACACGCCATCTTCAACATTCTCTTGAACATAATTCATCTTACTGCGATATGTTTAGTACGACCATGATAAACTTTGTTCTTTGCAAGTGCAAGAGCACTTTGAGAATCACATCCAATCTCAACTTCTTCCTGCTTGTAATGGAACTCTGCTGTGAGACCCCTCAACCACGTTACCTCCTTATCTATTTTTGTCATAGCAATAAACTCAGATTCTATAGTAAATAACGCTACTATAGATTGTAGACAAGACCTCCAATTTATGATATTTTTCTAGACAAAAACACATAACCTCATAGCGATCCTCTTCTTTCTATGTCAGTGGCGAAATCAGCATCGAGAGCCCATTGATTATGACATCCGAATCCTTTTTCAATGCTAAACACATTTTAGTAGACCCCCTTACGTACCTTAGAACCCACTTGATGCTTTCCAATGCTTCCTGATACGATTGCTCATGTACCTGTTGATAACTTCCACCTGATATGCAAGATCAGACCTAGTGCCTATCATCCCATACATTAGACTGCCCACCAAATTGCAATAAGGCACCGATCTCGTAAACTTTGCATCCTTCTTAAGCTTTTCATTAGATGGTGCCAAGAGCTTTATCTACACACCTAAAGCTGTATTCACAAGCTTTGCCCTATCCATACCATAAGTTTTTAAAAATTTTTCCATATAGCTTTCTTGTGACAGTTTTAGAATACCTTTTTTCGTTGTCTCTAATGATATCGATCCCTAAGATCTTCTTTGGTGGCCCAAGATGCTTCATCTCAAACCTTGAACATAGCTGATTCTTTAGAGTAGATATCACATCCATGTCCTTGATGGCCAATAACATGTCGTCCATATATAGAAGCAAATAAATGTATGTACCTGAAGAGCACTTTATGTACACACATTGATCCATGTTGCTTCTATAGAAACCAAGCACTAACATAAACATATTGTACTTTTGGTTCCATTTCCAATGACTTTGTTTCAGTCCATAAGGGATTTCTTCAAGAGATACACGATGTCTTCTGTTCCCTTCATGACATATCCTTCCAGTTGGTCCATAAAGATTTCCAATTCAAGGTCTCCATGTAAAAACGTTGTTTCTACATCTGATTGCTCAAGTTCCAAATTGTCTTGAACAACTATGGACATTAAGTACCTTATCGACACATGGTTGAAAACCAGAGAAAAGATCTCATTATTGTCTATGCCCTCTTTCTGACCATACCCTTTCGCAACTAATCAAGCCATGAACCTTGGACCTTCAACACCTGCTATGTCTGGTTTCCTTTTAAATATCCATTTACAATCGATTGTCTTCCTATCCTTTGGCCTTGGAACCAAAATCCATGTAAGTTCTTGTTGAGAGACATCATTTCATCATCGACAACTAGTACCCATTCTTTATTAAACCGATCTCACATAGTTGCCCTATAATCCTCTGGTTCTAATACATCACCATCCTTAGAAGCTTGAAAATTAACTCTAACACAATTACTTTCTAAGTACCTTGCATGTTTTCTTATTTCTCTTCTTACCATGTCACAGGTAAGCTTGTAATTATCTTGTAAAGCTTCAGCTTATTTTAGCTCAAACCCAGTAACCTATTCCTTTCCCTTCTCTTGTGGACTCTACTCTTGACCAGCTCCACCAACTTCATTTCTAGAGGCTAAAGTTTCCTGAAATGCTCCACATGAACATGTACTCATTTCTTGTACATCTATACCCAGTTCCTAATCCAGAAACTTAGTATTTACCTCCTCTCTTGTACTACCAGTTTGTTTCAGAAGATCTGATAATTTTAATCCACCTTAAAAGTTACATTCTGGTTGACAGTACTTTTCTTATCATCAAGTGCTCGAATCCGAAAACCTTTTACACAATTAGGATAATACATAAATGTCCCTTTCTCTGCCCTTGGTTGCAGCTATCCATCATCTGCATGAAAATAGCAAACACAACCAAACTTTTTAAGGTTAGTGAAATTAGAAATAGATTTTTACCATACCTCTTCAGGAGTCTTATTCTCAATGGCTCATGATGGAGATTTATTTATCAAACAGATTTCTCTATTAACATCTTCTGCAATAATTTCGGAATACTAGATTCATTTAACATACTTCAAACCTTTTCCAGGATTGTTCTGTTTATCATCTCTTCTACCTATTATGTTGTGGCGTGTAAACTACTGATAAGTGTCTAGCAATGTCATGTTCAGCACAATAAGCCTCAAAATCCTTGTTGTAAAACTCTAGGCTGTTGTCCGTTCTCAGCTTCTTGAGTTTTAAACCTGACTGATTTTCTACAAGCACTTTCCACTCTAAAAACTTCTCAAATGCCAAATCTTTTATTCTTAGAAAGTATATCCAAACTCTCCTTGAATAGTCATTTAAAAAGCTTAGAAAACAATGTCACTTCCCTAGTGATTCTGGCCCCGATGAAGACCCCCTATAATTCTGCATGAACATAGTCAAGTGAGAACACCATTATTTTAACACTTTTCTTATGGATTTTAATAGGTTTTCTTAGTGCTTTTACACATCTTTATGCAATTGGACATAGTTTTCTTTTATTTGTAGTATTTCAAGTCATTTCAAGTCAAGCAATGCATTTTGGAGCTATATGGAGCTAATTGGATCAAAAGCCAGTTTCTGGACAGTTCCCGAGCATCATAAGTATCATCCAAGACAAAGGCCTTTCCCTCAATAGATTTTGATGAAATTTCGACAGAAGCTAGATAATTGAATTTTCTTTCATCTCCAAGTATCTGCATCTCATTTGGAGAAGTGAAAAAGAGTTATACAAAATTTACTAAAGATTGGTCCAATTGTCACACATATGAAGGGTGCGTCGAAAAGCCAAACATGACATTCTCCAAACTCAAGTGGATCTATTACAAGATTTTTAAATCCCAATAACTCAACTCAATACCCTTGGACACAAAGCCCAAACATTATGAGGCCTTAAGGCCCGATTTTACATAATTATGACCTAATTAAGAAAACACTATATATACTTGCTTTTAGCCTCTTTAATTCATAGAGTTAACTTAGATTAGGGTTGAATAAGTGTCTTAGGAGGCAGGGACGACACCCTTTTGGATTGTGCCATTTGTAGCCTCCAAAGATCCATCTTCATCATTAATACAACATCAATGCATGTTTATATATTTCTAAGGCCAAACAAAAGTCGATGGCCCTTGGTATTTAAACATAGAATCCCGAACCTCAAAAGTGGAGAGGGTATACACTCGTGACTGTGTTCTAGACCAAAGTATTATGCCCTTAGTTGATTTTAGTGTCTTGCTTTCTTGTTAAACACTCTCTGCTTGTCTGATGCATATTCATCATTGATCTATCCTTTGTAAACTGGCATATAGAATAGGATTTCATTTTGCATAACTAAATCATAATAAAAACCAAACAAACCCTTGCATATTTCATTCTTAGCTTAATCCAAAATCAATGGGTCCTAAACTCTAGTGTCTGTGGATTTGATCCCTAAGTATTACTGCGAATGCTGTACACTTGCAGCTAGGTTTTAGTTGGGGGTAAAACTTGACCCCACATCAAACTTTTGGCGTTGTTGCCGAGGAGTAGTAGTCTTTTCCTTAGGATTTAGATCTAGGATTTATTCTTGGAAATTTTTCTTTCTTTTTCTTGCATGTAAATTTAGTTTTCACTAGAATTAGGAAATCAGTTTTTCCACTAACATTAAGAACTTAGATTTTTCTTTTTCTTATTTCTTTAGGATATTAACACTTAGAATTAGATTAGGATTTTTTTCTGATACTACTAACTTTTTTTTTTGATTTTTCAGGGAAACCAAAGAGAAAATAGGATAACCATCTCAACATGACCACGTTTTTAAGAAGTTTCAGCCCCCATGAACCTCAAAAAAATTCAAATTAATGAGGAGCCGAGCTACATACTTAGAGACATCAACCATGAAGAGACCCTGAAGAGCTAAAATTTCACATCCATAGAGCATATGATCCACGACAAAGGATCTTGCCTCTAATCAACCATTGGGGAATGTTATTTTGTCTCAAAAATTGCGGGAAATCATTACAAAGTTTAGTAAAGATGAGCACCACCTCAAAGAGATCATCAGAGTATCAAAAACCGAAGATTTCGGTAATTTCTATCACTTAAAGCTCAATAGCAAATCACCTATCTACCTCTGGCCAGCCACATTATAACTCTTCTCATGTTCATAATCACGTGTCAATAGAGATTTTCAAGTATTAGCTTGAAGTCTTTGATGCAATACAGAATGCTTCAGAGATTGAACTAGAGCTGAGCGATAGTGAAGACGAAGAGAGCTTGGACAATGAGCTGCTAGATTCAACTAAGGAGGTAGAAGAAGGATCCGATCCATTCGTTCTATCCAAAGGTCCAGTTACGAGGTCTAAGACAAAGAAGCTTCAAGATCAAATTGCCTTAATGGTTTATTCTGAACCAATTCAAATTGAAGATCATGGAGCAGAACCGGAGTTAACCAAGTTTATTAATTATGCTGAATTACACTTGGTTTAGTTAATTTATTGTAAGGCTTTTTATTTAAGCTTTAGACTTAAGAATTTAATTTGGGTATGAAATTAAGCCCAAATAGAATGAGGAGGTCGAAAATTCCATCCCTTTTAG
>OVAN01015117.1:0-11554 GCA_900406275.1 Anastatica hierochuntica
TATATATATATATATTTAGTATAATGTAAATAAATTAACGATATTAGTATATTTTAAATTAATATAAATAATACATTTAATAAATAAAATTACGCAGTGTATTATTACAACCATAAATATATGAAGAATTACTGAAATAAAAATTTTAACTTATACACATAACACAATTTATTTGATATAAAAACTAAAGTAAATGGCAAACAAAAGACGAGTACAATCCTTTCAAAAGTATTTGTCGTCTATTGATTTCACCAATACATATTTGCAATGTGGTCTATTATTCGCGTTATATCTTCTCCATTTCCTACCTCATCTGCTTCCTGGTCATGTTGATCAGGGTCATTATCTGTACTATTAATTTCCATCTGTGAAATTACTTGTGCAAAATCTACATCTAAAAAATTTGTAAGTTTGATAAAATTACGTAATCCCATTATAGCCACTACTTCTTTTTTGTATGTCGATATTATATCTTGAAAATTTACAAAAAAATCCTCCATTTTTTTTCAAACTCCAAACGTCCTCTCGATAACGGAGCATAAAGAAGAATGTAAACGATTAAACAATTCTTCTTTATTTCTCGGTGGAGCAGAGTTGAACTGCGACATATTATATCTCACAACATTGTTTCGTGATGATCTATATGGAGCCAAAAATTCTTGTTTGTTCGGATATCCAGATTAAACGAGGTAATACTTGTCTAATGGAGGCATAGGAAACTCTGAATCACTCTGTTGTGCCATTGCGAGAACTGCAGTGTCGTGACATGATCATGGTGCTCCATTCCACACGTAAGTGAATAACATATTCAAATCACATACTGCCATGATGTTCATTGATGCATTATCATGTCTGTTCTAATATATTGCTTTCAACTCTGGCTTCACTTTTACGAAAACATGAGTTCCATCCATTAGCTCCTACAAATCCACTAAAATATGGATAATATCTCTAGTCTACTATAAACCTTTCAGGAATAGGGTATAGATCTTCTATTGTTGGAGTCTTAATATAATCACCTGCAAGTAATTTAGTCGCCCTTAGAAATTCACAAAATTTTCTGTTCACTGTCTCTTGATTTCTTCCAAATCTCAAACCGACATCTCTTTGCACTTCATTGTCCACATATTCTTAGAAACATAGCCACACTTTCTTTGATGCTTATATTTAATGTTGGTTGTAGATCGTAGTTTGTTTGTAGCATATCACACAATGTTGTGAAACATGGAAGTGACATTCAAAGTAACTGAAGACAAGCAACATCATCTTGTTGTAGTCGACACCATATATTTCTCCATCCCAAGCCTCCTTCAGTTTGGACTAGGGCTCGTGGAAAATATCGATCATAATACGTCAAAATTGGTTGTATCACTAACTCCTCAAATTGTTCATTTTCCAAATTCCACAGTTCGAGTCTCTCTTTGTAACTTAAATTGTTTATGTCTTGTGATCTCAGTTGACATATATGAAAAGCCTGATAATGTATAGCCAAAAGGAAGAAATATATTATTAGTCGAATACATGCTTACACTAAAAGTAAAACAATAACATAATTGTCACACGATATTTATTTATAACTACTCTTCTTCTCTTACTGTTTCATGATCATCATTCATATTTTCGTTTGGTCCCTATATTTTGAATAGACCTCCTGTTCTACATGGTCGTGAAATCTGCTCAGATTCAAAATAGTTTGTGAAACCGGGACCTGATTGATGATGTTTGTTGAATGTTCGGTGAAGCTTCGAGTCCAGTTTCTTCTCGATTATTCCTAGTATTTTCTACTTCACCTCTAAAAGAAAATCCATATCGAATAATTCTTGGAGTCGATCCTGAAATACCACCGTGATGAAAATTTTGTGCCTGACTTCCCCATTGTTGAACATTTGGTGGTGTTCCCCACTGTTGAGCGTTTGGATGTGTTCCCCACTGATGAGAATTTGGCGGTGTTCCCCATTGTTGAGGATTTGGCGGTGTTCCCCATTGTTGAGCTGGCGATGTTCCCCATTGTTGAGGATTTGGCAGTATTCCCCACTGTTGAGAATTTGGTGGTGTTCCTCATTGATGATCATTTAGCGGTGTTCCCCATTGAGGAAAACTTGGATTCCAAAAACCTTGTCTTCCAAAACTGTTACCCAAGGAAGATGGACTTACAGACGATAAATCTCCAGAATGTGGACTCCCTAATGAAGGACTCGTGCCTAAGTGTTTGGGAACATCTTGGTTTTCCCGTGAAACACTAGTCATCGCTTCTAACTATTGCAGCTTATCTTCATTGGTGCCGCAAGCTATATCAATGAAACATTTACGCCAAAATATTTTCTCTTTCAGTGCATTTATGCATGTCCAATAAAATCTAGTGTGCTTCAGAAGATTTAGAGAAAGGAATATGGCTTCTGCTTTTTTGAACACATCATAATCTTCTTGGTTAAAACCACATGAACGAATTTGTTACAAGCTTTGTCGTTGGAACTCTCTATAACCACTTATTGTGTCTTGTATGGTTGTTTTAAATGATTGTCGTCTATGACCTCCTCGTGAACCGCTTCCGGTCGAGACTCGAGTACTTCTCCCAGTTCTTTGTGAACTACTCTCAGGTCTATCACTTGGTTGTGACTCTTGTCTTCCTCTCCGTTGTCATCTACGACAAGGAATTTGGACCGTTTCATTGATAAACTCATTCGAAGGACGTCTATTATCATCAACTATAACATGATACACTTCTTCGTTTTCTTGTGTCTCATGAATTTTGTTTCAAGCATTTTCTCATTGTAGGTGTCTGAGTCATCATGCACATCTTCGTTGATTAATCCATCTCGTCTTTGACGTACAAAATATTGAGATTGAGAATAAACATCGTGTAATACAAAACATCGTTGCATCACTTTAAACGCTTTGTTAATCAGCATCCTTATTAATATATAGTTATCACATTACTTTTATGTCAACAATTAGATCGACAAGGCCCGATCCATAGCCAAACATCCCTACTACGTGGGGCAAAGCGACTTGGTGGAGTTAAGCTCCGGTGGAAGTGGCTGCAGAGGTGCAATAAATATTTGGTTATTGCACCTCCGCAGATTAAAATGCATACATCCTTATATATAGCTAAATTAAAAAAATTGCCCAAAGTGGTGCGATTTTAAGAAAATCACTCCTCATAAAGTGTGTACACTAATTTTTTCCTTTTCTATTATTTTTAAGATCTTTCAAAACTGCACCTGAAACTATTATCCTGTCCACCAAAATAAAAAAGTAATCTTACTTTTTCTGATTGGTGAAAGTGGGGCGGGCACCACCAAAAATCTTGAACTTGGCCCCACCTTCATTGTCTCATTCATTACCTATATCTACCATCATATTTGCAATATAGGCGGTCGATTCCAAGAGGATACATTCATGTTGTTTTCCACTTGGTACATCAGTATTTGCGGCAACTATGCTTAGGCGACATTCATATGCATCAACATTTTGCCTTTGAACATCACTTGACGAATGAGTCGACTGCTTTTGATATTGAAAATTCCTAATCTTCCAAATTTACCACAAAAATATATAGAGGACATGTTTATGTAAAAGTTTCCCCATAATTATAAATTTTTGTCTCTTCTCAATTATATTTAAATTATGTATGTATATCAATGAAAATAGTATTGAATTTTACGGTTACAATAATCATATGGTTAATAATATTATGAAAGAAAAATCTTCAACTGCAATCAAACAATTTTTACAGACAATTATATCATTTCATTGATTTTTTTCTAAAATATCACAAACATTAAAAAATAATTTTAAAGATAGAGATATTAAAATTTAAGTTTTGGTTTAATAGTTTGTGTGTAGAGTTTATTTTAGAAGGTTTAGAATTTAGTTTTGATTGTTAAAGTTTAGGTCTAGTTTGTGATATTTTGGGAAGACATTATTTTAATGACATATTTTGGATCATACTTGTGGATAAACATAAAAGAAAAAATTTGATATATCTCTCTCGTCTTTTGACTCAATCTAGGGTTTTCAGCATTTTGATGGTAGATGGTTGTTTGTCCTCGTCGCCGGCTTCCTTTGGCCTCTCTTTTTATGTCTTTTGCTTCTCATTTTTCTCTATCCTAAGTCGTTTGATGAGTGGTCGGCTCTGCAAATTTTCTGAGGTTGAAGCTGGCTTCTCCTTGACAGTTTTTCGTGTCTTCTGTTGGGGTTCGCAGCATGGAGCCGCTACGAGACGTCGATGACGGTTCTGTATGAAGGAGGTCGATGTCAAGGCAAGACTAAGTGAGTAGTGTTAGATGGCTCGATGGGTAGATTTGTAGGCTATGTCGAGGAGGAGGACTTTTGAGCTCGAAGCTGAATCATTTTTCTACACACTTCTCTACTCTCCCCCCAATGGTTCATCATTTTTTCTTCAAATCTACAAGGTAAGATCTCGGCTCTTTTGGTTTATTTCGGAGGTTTAGGTTTTCACTGGCAATCTGTAAGGTTCATTGGTAGTTTTGCTATGAGTGAGTGGTGTTTAATCTCGGGTCAACTATTGGGTTTTCTTAGCGGCAACTTTAGGTTTTGGTCACTTGGACTTTGTGGTCTCCGATCTCACCCCAACAATTTTTTCTTTTTTGGTTGGTTTTGGTTTGGTCTATGCGCTCTGCCCTTTGGTTGGGATTGAAGGTTTTGGGTGGTGAAGTGGCGATTTCGAGGAGTTGTTCAACCCCTTGATGAAAAGTAAGGGTATGTAACCTTTGGCGCATATGCATCGAGTTTTGGGTAGTCGATCGTCGGGTTGTGGAGTTCTCGTTTGCTCGTAAATTTGTTCAATTTAAGTAATATAATGAGTGACGGTATGCGCATGGTTATTTTCAGAACAATATAAGGAGCTTTACTCTTAGCTCAAATAATTCGGTCTTGTTTGCTCAGCGTCATTCCTGCTTCTAGGGGTATTAAATAGGGCTTTTGGGCCTAGTCTGACCCTGGCTTGTGTTAATTCGGCTCTGGAAAAGCTTTGGTCCGTTGTAAACTCTCTAAACTTAAAACAATAGGATCTAAACCTGCCATGCCCTGAACTTGCATTTATAAAATAACTTAATTTTTAGCTGTTTTTTGTTTCGGTTTTTTCTCTTCTTCTTTTTTTTTTTGCTTTCTTTTCCACGTTCTTATGGGCAAATTTTATTTAAGTTCTTTCTGTGAATAATTGATAAATTTAATACCAAAATTTCCAGGATTTTGTTTTATCAAATATGCTTTTACTTCTTAATGATAGAAAAATGAGTTCTACATATTGAAATAAGATGAACATTCACCACAAAAACAAGTCTCAAAATCAACCGAGTTCTTCATCTACAAAAACTAAAATTAGATTTAGAGGAACCCAAATTTATCTAATTTGAGCAATCGTCCAGAGAAGTTAAAAAAGGAGTACAACGTGAACTGATTAGACATTCAAACATTTCCCACAACACGAGGAACTCAAGTTTATCTATGCACATTACGAGAAGATTTAGATGAAAGAGGTAGAAGGAGATGATGAGTTCTCGTTCGATTGTGCTACAGAAGGAAGCGAGGATCTTGTGGCGAAAAACGGGAAATGTTTTTTGGTGTTGTTCATTTGTTCATCAAAAGTGTTCATCTGGATAAATCTATGGAATGACATTCGTTTAGACGAATATATGAATCATCTGGAGAGATCATCTGGATGGATCATCTCGATGAGTTTTTAAATTATAGTTAAAATTATCAAGTTCACCCGAATGAGTTTAAACCGATCACCTAGAGGAACCAAGTTCATCCAAAACATTGAAAAGATCAAAATGCCCTTAAACAAAACAAAAATGTACACAACATAGAAATCTAATAGCTACACTTCTTTGAACAATCGACACTTCATTTCTAATGTCCATTGCTATCGACAAAAAAATTTTCCCTAAAACAGTAAAATCGCATTTTCCTCCGAAACTGTTGAAACCGAAAAACCATAGATTTTTGTCAAAATCACATTTTCTCACCAAATAGCAAAATCGCATTTTTCCGCGCAAACTGCAAATAATATTTTTCCGCCAAAACCGCAAAATCACGTTTTCCTACAAAACAACAAAATCACATTTGCCCGCCAAAACCGCCGATCACATTTTTCAGCGAAAACCACAAAAATTACGTTTTCCTGCAAAAACCGCAAATCGAATTTTTCCGCAAAAAATCGCAAAATCACACTTTTCCCCCAAAACTGCAAAATCACGTTTTCCTATAAAAACTGAAAATATCGTTTTCCTACAAAACCCGCAAAATAACATTTTCTCGCCAAAATCGCAAAAAAAATTTTGCCGGCAAAACTGTAAAATCACATTTTTCACCAAAAACGCAAAATCGTATTTTCCCGCCAAAACCGTAAAATCATATTTTCCCGCCAAAACTGTAAAATCGTATTTTCCCGTCAAAACCGTAAAATCGCATATTTCCGCCAAAATGGAAAAATTACATTTTCCCGCCAAAACCGCAAAATCACATTTTTTAGCAAAACCGTAAAATCGTATTTTTCTGCCAAAACCGTAAAATTGCATTCTCCTGCCGAAACCGCAAAACTGCATTTTTCCACCAAAACCGCAAACTCATGTTTTCCCGCAAAACCGCAAAGTCATATTTTTCGCCAAAACCGCAATATCACATTTTTCTTGCCAACTCCATAAAATCGTATTTTCCCGACAAAACTGCAAAATCAATCTAAAAATATGATCTACGCGTTATTTAGTTGGAAATATAATTTAAATAAAAGACAAAAATTAATTTGGTTGATATTATGATAGAAAATTATGATTAAAATCTAAAAGTTATGGTTCTAATTAAAAAATAATCAAAAAAGTCATACTAAAATAGGGTATTTTAGTCTTGTTTTTATTATAATCATTTAGATGAACAATCCGAATAAGCAAACGAACAAAGCATCCAGATGAATCGTCCATATAAACCATCCAAGTGAATTGACAAAATAAAAACAAACATCATTAAGGTGATGCATCATTGGATGAATCATCTGAATGGACCTGCTGAATGAGGAAACGAACAAGGCCTTTAGTGTTATGTCAAGAAAGACAAACTGAAAAAGAAGGATAAAATATCATGATATAAAACGATTGAGTATTACTAAAACATGTTCCATGGCTAAATATTTAAACCTGTGAGCTTGGCAAACCCAGTCTTGCATAAGCCCGCAAAATTTTAAACATAAAAACAGGGTGAAGGGCCTAATTATTTAAACAGAGTCTCGTTTTCGTCGCACAATTGAAGTCTTGTACCTTTAACTAGACCGTTTGTATTTATTGCTTTTACCTCCTTTTATTGTACTAAGAGCATCTCCACTGGTAATACTACTATTGGAGTTCTTACGTATTTTTTAATTATTTTTATTTTTTTAAATAGTTAAGAACTCTATTAGAATTTGGGTGTCCAATGGTGTTACTCAATTTGAAGTTTTTAGAAAAAAAAATATTAAATTTTAAACATTAATATTTACAATTAAACACACAATTATCGAATGATTAAATTTAAACACACCAAAGCATCACATTATTATTGAATCATCATCATCACCAAACTTCAGAAATCGTAAATGAATATGTAACGGTTCCAAAAAATGTTTACAAAAAAAAAACGGATCTGAAAAGGAACCGAAACGGAACCGAACAGATATTTTCGGGTATTTTGGGTTCGGATCGAAATATTTTAAACAGATCTGAAACGGATCCGAAACTTCAAAATCGGAAATGAATATGTAACGGTTCCAAAAACTGAAAAACAAAAAAAAACGGATCAGAAACGGAACCGAAACAGATATTTTCGGGTATTTTGGGTTCGGATCGAGATATTTTAAACAGATCTGAAACGGATCCGAAACTTCAAAAATCGTAAAAGAATATGTAACGGTTCCAAAAACTGAAAAATAAAAAAAAGGATCTGAAACGGAACCGAAACGGAACCAAAACAGATATTTTCGTGTATTTTGGGTTCGTATCGGGATATTTTAAACAGATCTGAAATGGATCCGAAACTTCAACAATCGTAAATGAATATGTAACGGTTCCAAAAACTGAAAAACAAAAAAAAAACGGATCTGAAATAGAACCGAAACAGATATTTTCGGGTATTTTGGGTTCGGATCGGGATATTTTAAACAGATCTGAAACGGATCCAAAACTTCAAAAATCATAAATGAATATGTAACGGTTCCAAAAACCGAAATACAAAAAAACGGATCTGAAACGGATCTAAAACGGATCAGAAAATGAAATTGCTCTGACCCAAAAAAAAAGCTAATATACTCCTAAGGACCGATACTTATTTAAGAGATTTAAGGATCGGTCCTTAGCTTTAAAATCATTATTAAATTTTTTTTAATTAATAAAAAATTCTAAGGACTCTTCTAAGTATCTCCCTGGGAGATGGTCTAAGCATTAGCTTCCGGTGTACATACCGGTTTTTGATTCCAGAAAATAATATTACTCTAACCGATTTTGGGCTCCATCTCCATATTGGTTTTCTACTATTGTCGACTAAGTGTAAGGTTATGGTTTCAACGTTCAATAAAATTCATTAGATGGAAAAACGACATATTTTGGATAGTTCGAATAACTATCTGAAACCAAAACAATGTTCGGTTATATTATGGTTTCTAAATTTAGTGTCCGAACTAAAATTTAAAGCTCAATATTAAGTTTGGCAACTAATCAATTAGTTGGGAATGAGAAAAAATATAATAATAATAAGGGAGATTTATAAAAATACACTTTTGTATTGTCTGTTTTTCAAAAATACCCCTGCTTGAAAAAATTTTATTTTTACACCTTCCTTTTTAATGAAAAATACCATTATACCCCGAGACTAAAAGAAACCATAAACGTTAAACTCTAAACCCTAAACCATAATTCCTAAACTTTAAATCCTAATAGCTAAACCCTAAACCCTAATCACTAAACCTTAAACCCTAAACCCTAAACCCTAATATTTGAGGTGTATATTTGAGAACCATTAAAAGACAGGTGTAAATATAAAATTTCTTTTCCTTTTAAGTGTATTTCTGTAAATTAATCTAATATAATAATATCATAATCTGCCTCTATGAACAAAAAATAAAAAATAATAAAGTAAAAATTCGTTTGAGGGGATGTGAGATTTAATTAACAGAAAATTGTAATATTGAGCTAACTATCGGAATATTTAAATGGTTCCTATATCCATACAAAAATATCCGAAAAATGAAACAAAACCCACCCCATTTCGGGAACTCTCGTCCTACCATAAACACTTACAATGCTTCTAAAAGTTAAAGGTTTTATTTTTTTGGATTTAGGTTTACTAGTTCTAGTTTAGGTTTTTGTACTTAAACAATCTCCAATTCATCACTCTTTTTTTTCTTTCTAAATAAAGTAATTTTGTAATATAGTTGAATTCTATTCTAATAATATTTTTTTTAGAGTGAAAAATAAAGTGATGAACAAAAACGAATTACTCTATTTATGAAGTAAACTTATTTTTTATTCTGTTATAGAGTGAAAATTGGAGTAGGATTGAAACTCTTTTACTCCAAACTTTATTTTAGAATGGAAAATAGAACGAAGTTGGTGATGCTCTTAAGTTTTATGGTTTTTGCGTTAGAGTTTAAGATATAATTTATCTTTAAACTAAGAATTTAAAAAAGAATTAATATTTCAAAACAATTGAGAATATAGTTTTCTAAAGTTAAATTTATAACTATTCGTGTATGCGAAGAGGAAAAAAGGCTGACCTTTCCTCCACATGCGTCCAAAAAGCGTCGCGTTATTCTAACGCCACCGCCCACTAACTCCGATTACTAAGCGAAAGTGTGCACCACCGCCCAACAAAAGCGACGCATCCCATTTCATTTTATTGTTCAAAGCTTTTCGATAAATTCGTATCGTCGTCGTCTCTCTCTCTGTTTTCAGTCTCCCGAAAACGATTCTGGTCTGAAGAAAGCACAATCAAATTACATGTCTTTCAGAGGACTCAGCAAGGTAAATTACTTAACCCCCTCTCTCTGCAATCTCTTAACCACCCATGATTTTTTTTTCCTTCCATAGCCGCATGCACTCTTTAGATCTTCAATCTCGTTTCCGAGAAATGTCAAAATTTTGATTTTGATTGAGTTTAGATGTTAAAACCCATTTCAAAATTCCCTTGTTTGAGAGTTCTTAGATCATCGCACTTGCTTCAAATCGAATGATTGGAGAAGCTAATTAACAAATAAAAATGGAATCTTTGATGTGTAGCCAAATGCAACCTCCGGAATGGGTGTTGCAGAAGAGAGCAAAAGCAGATTTCATGAGTTGCAGAGGAAGAAAACGCATCGCTATGTTGTTTTCAAGATCGATGAATCCAAAAAGCAAGTGGTCGTCGACAAAACCGGAAACACTGCTGAGAGTTACGATGATTTCTTAGCTTCACTCCCAGAAAATGACTGCAGATACGCTGTTTACGACTTCGATTTCGTTACTTCTGACAATTGCCAAAAGAGCAAAATCTTCTTCGTCGCTTGGTTAGTTGAGAAACAAGTTTAATCTTAAAGATTCTGATGAGCTGAAATGTTTTGATTTGAACTCTTTTTGTAGGTCGCCTTCTACTTCTCGAATAAGAGCGAAGATGCTTTACGCTACATCGAAAGACAGGTTTAGGAGGGAGCTTCAGGGGATTCACTATGAGATTCAAGCTACTGATCCTTCAGAGGTTGATTTGGATGTCCTTCGTGAACGAGCAAACTGAGAGAGAAAATAAACAAATTGGTCTACTCTGAAACTTATTGTAATTTTAATAAATTCTATGATCTCGGATTTTGTTTTTGTACTCTCGTGGATGGAAGGATAGATTTGTGTAAACATCAGTTTCATGTTCTATGACAGCCGCCTCTGTTTTCTTTATCAGTTATGTGTCGTGAATTTAGGATTCTTGTGTACGCATACCACCGCTGGAGTTTCAAGCTGCAGCCGGGACCATCTCCAAGCCGTCTGGGTCATGTTCTTAATTTGTAATCCTTCCCCGTCTCTCACGACGGCTCTGGATCCAGACCTGGCTCTTGAGATCTGTGCTTCTCTTCCACTGCTATCACCCTAACTTGTCCGACTGATGAGATCTCGGGGAGATCTTCCCTAGATCGAATTCTAGAACTGGATGAGATTGTGATAAGCCTTGCTGTCCAGAATTGAACACAAGGGTTGTGGAGTATAGATCACACAAGAGTTGCGGAAAAGCTTTTGATTTGATCAGTTTAAACTCAATGGAAACACCAAAGAAGTTTGAGAATTTCTGTTGGATATACACAACAACAAGTGAACAACTTTTAGAAAGAGATTTAATTAAAAAAAGGTTGTTGTTCTTTCTACTATAATGATCACGAAATTATAAACAGAAAAAAAGAGAGAAATGAGTTTTTAATGACTTGGCACAAATCCTAGGAAAATTCAACAACATTAAATATGAAGTTTGAACATAAAAATTGGCTCCTTTTCCTTCTTTAGGCGTGACTTTATTGCTGGAAATATTCCTTGGCTTTTATCTTCAACAA
>OVAN01015118.1:0-11553 GCA_900406275.1 Anastatica hierochuntica
CTCTAAAACCTGAACCTGCAAACTCAGCTTCCATGTTAATAACTCTCTACACTCATTCAAGATAGGCGTGAAACTTTTTCACCGAAGAACTTGTAATCAGGAAATCAGGCTAGGTATTCAAGGCTTTTAGTGGTGAGNAGAGTGTTTCGGGTTAGGCCTGCGACTTTGACTCGGTACCGAATAACCGAACCGGTATCAACTTGATTTTGACCGGTTTGGATCGGTTTAGGTACAGCCAAAACTAACCGATGGATAATAATATAAAAATCCACGGGTAACGGGTCGATTTTGATTTTTACCCGAGCTAATTCGGATACCCGACCTAACCCGAAATAAAGTTTCTCATATTTACATATGTGCCATTAAATATACCCGTTACAATTTACAATTCATCTTCACATATTCACATGTGTGACAATATTTCAGTTTGTGTTCTTCTTTTTTTAAGACTTCAAGTACTTATGTTTCTGGTGTGATTTGCTTCATTTTGGGTGTTGAAGAACCATGTTTTATTTCTTGGTTTGGTTTGGTTTGACATTTTCCTTTAATGATTCAGTTTCATTTGACATTTTATTCTCTAGAATTTGGTTTGATTATGGGTATTCGGTTTTAATTTGGGTAATGGTTAGGGTTTCGGGTAATTTTTAACCGAACTGAGAAGTACCCATTTTTCGGGTTAGGTATAGTTACATTTTTCAAAAATCTGAACCGACCCGGAACCGACCGGAACCAATCTGAAACCGAACCGTAAGTCGACCAAGTACCCATTGGATAGAGTTTCCAAATAATCGATTAACCCAAAATCGAATGGTTCTTCTCCGGAACCGACCTGAATACCCGAAAACCTAGCCTTATTCCAGGTATCAAAAAATGCGTCAAGATGCAAGACATTATGCAAAATCGTAGGAGAGAAAGAGTTTATTGATATCCATGTCCCCTAACTACCCAAGTACAAACCACCAGTCAAAAGTAAACCGAATATGTGCAAACTTCAGGGTGAATCCGATCAACAATATAATATGCAAATGCTAATTTCTAAACCAAATATGAAGAAATAAAACTAAATTTTTGTTTTTTTCGGAACGAAAATCTGATAGAAATTAGCATATCAATAAAGTTTTTAACTTTTTAAAACACCCATACAGCATGAAGAAATGCAACATATTAATCAGAACCTCCAAACCACCCAACACCGCGAAATCAGAAACTCAAGACCGTGTCTAAACCACCTAAATTGTTCAATCCTAACGATCATGTCTATACCCTATTCTCTCCATTTTTTACACATGAATATAAGATCAAAAAGAAATGCATGGAGATTCAAGGAGATAAGGTAAGGGTGTGGTGCCAGACTAAATATGAGTCTGGTCACTCAGGATTACCGAAAGAATGGTATAAAAATAGGGATGTAATCCTGAATGATGGGTTTGATTCCTGATTTCAAGTTCGTGGATCAAAGCAATTAAATTCATCAGCATGCCAAATAAAATAGGGTTAATAACATTTCAGAAAAAGTCTGAGTTCCAGAGATTTCTGGTGGGGAGTTTGGTCATGAGTTATTCCGGTTTACATGCGCTAAAAGTCCAAGTGAAATGATCAATGAGAATATAAATAAAGTGCAATGTGCAGAGATAATAGTCTAAAATTATCATGAAGCATAAACAATCCATCAACTGACTCAATAAAAACATCAAAATGACTCAAACAACACACCAAAAGAAAAAGAAAAGAAATAGTAACCTCCCCCAGACTTATCTCACACCGTCTCGGTGTGAAACAAATTCAAGGAAGGGGTAAGTAGCAAATAACAAAAAACAAAAAAAAATAAAATCAAGATGAAAAGAAAAAGGAAAGAGCAAACTTACCTGAAATTATGTGATAAAACCGTGTAAATAAGACAGGGATTGATCGATCCATGGATAGGGATCGATCGATCCCTGTCCTTCTGTCTGGTGTCCTGTTTTCTTCAATACAAAGGCTAAAAACATGAAAAACGTAAAAATCACCAAAAACCAAAACAAAAACAAAAACACGAAGAACACTATAAAACTAGCTAATAATGAAAGAGAAAACTACCTAGTGAGTTGCCTTCCGCTCAGCGCTTGTTCAAATTCACGAGCCTGACTATGGTGGCGATGGATTAGTCTGGAAGGGTCTTGGAACTCGTATTGAAGCAATCTCTTCCAGCGAAAAATCTTCAGCTCAAGGATGTTGCTCATCACTTTCTTCACAGCAGCTGCTCCCTTCTCTTTAAACTCTGGTGTAAGGATGGCTCTGACCTTTGAGAAAGGTATGAATCTTCCTTTACGCTTCACTTTGTGTTGAATAGAAATTCTATTGCATCCTAGAGGGTCAAGGTCAACCCTAAACTCTCCTCAGTATTGTGCTCTTTCTACTTCACTTTCTTTTTGGCCTTGAGTTTTCTCACCGTAGAACGAATGTCTCCATCCAGGACTTCTTTGACGTCATTCTTTTCAGCAATCACCAATGTGTCTTTACTCAATAAACCATCCTCATCGTCAATTCGTGATAAGGATATATGAAAAGATTCCTCAGTGTAAGGTTCCTCCACAACCTCTTCAATCACTTCAGTCAATGTGTCAACCCAAAATGTTTGCCCATCTATGGTAGGCTTCTTTGTTGACTTCTCGAGATTGAAAACAAAACCATCTAGTTTNTATCAATCTGACAATTCTCAACATCAATTATCGCTCTAGCAGTAGATAAGAATGGTCTCCCCAAGATGATAGGATCCTTGGGTTCTTCGTCAAGCTCCAAGACTACGAAATCAGTGTATACATAGCCTTTCCCAACACCAACAAAAATGTTATCGAGAATGCGTATTGGCTTCCGAATTGATCTATCAGCAAGTATCAAGGACATCTTCGTGGGCTTATAGTTCACCATATTCAGCCTCTGCGAGACAGACAGCGACATCAAACTAACTCCAGAGCCCAAATCACACAGACATCTCTCGAAGGTAAGAGATCCAATACTGCAAGGCAAAATAAAAAGACCTGGATCTTCGCATTTCTCCGGTGTGATGTTCTGAAGAACTGCGCTACACTCCGTAGTAAGAACCAATACACCTTGTTCTAAGGTCATGTGATCTGAGAGAATCTCCTTCTTGTACCTCTTAAGAGAAGGTACCATCTTGACTGATTCAACAAAAGACAATTGTACATGTAATTCACCAACTGGATTCTTCAACTTATCATGCTTGCGTTCCTTAATCTTTTGACTAGGTCTGGAAGGATACAGAGGCTTGGGTATGTAAGGCGGGGGTGGTACATACTCATCCTCAACCTCTTGAGCCTTCGATTCATCACGAAAATCCGACACACCTGCGTCAGGACAGGGATCGATCGATCCAGAGACCGGGATCGATCGATCCTTCTCCTTCTCTTCTGATTGATCGATCGTTTCATATGATCGATCAATTGCTGACTTTCACAATTCTCCAATTTTTCTGATCGGGGGATCGATCCTCTGCCAGGAATCGATCGATCGATGTCCCTAATGATTTTTCAACCTTTTTCCGCTTCGAACTGTGATAGCATTGCAGTATTCCTTTGGATTCTTCTCCGGTTTGGCTGGAATGACACTTGGGGGAGCTCTGTTGCTCGCAAAAGTCTGAGCAACCTGTGTGTCCAGCATCTTCATTCGAACACTCATAGCCTCAAACTTCCCATTGAGGTCACTGTACATGCCATCAACTTTCTGATTGATCTCCGCAGTAGACTTAGTATGATTTTCAAACACTTGGTTAAGCATATGTTTTAGATCACTATCTACAGAAGATGTAGAAGATTGTCCTTGGTTCTGATTCTGATACCCCGACTGATAGTTATTCTTGAATCCTCCTGAACCAAACTGCTTCTGTTGATAGCCATTGTTCTGATTCTTATTCTGAAATCCAGAGTTGAAAACACTTTGATTCTTTTGGTATGGCTTGTTCTGGAACTGAACCTGTTGGTTGAAACCTCTATTACCAAAGTTCCTTGGCCTCCAATGTAATTCACTTCTGCTTGTCCACCATTCAGCTCCTTATACATGAATACCTGATACATTTGTCCCATCTTTTGCTCTTGAAGTATAGGTGCATCATTCTGTTCTCCAACAAAATTCACTCCCTGCTGATCTATTATCATTAGCTCATCGAGCTTTGACTGCAGATCATCAACTCTCTTTGCATCTGATGACACAACTCCTCTACCACGATCATAGTCTGATCTTCGATTGGCCTGACTATTCGCCATGTTATTCACCAGCATATAGCTTCCTCCACAGTCTTGGTCATGAAATCACCTTTGCTCGCGGTGTCAATAGCATTCTAATACTTCTCCTCAACCTCATTGTAGAAAATGTTGAGGAGATTCCAATATGAGAACCCATGATGAGGACAATCATTGAGGTACTCCTGGAATCTTTCTCAAGCTGCATGAAAACTCTCAGAACCCAATTGGTGAAATCCTGTAATTTTTTTTCGAAGAGACATAGACCTCGATTTCGTGAAGAAATGACCAAGAAAAACAGCCTTAATTTTGTCCCATGACCTCAGAAAATTAGGCTCTAGACTATTGTACCATCTCGTAGCTTTGTCATTCAGAGAGGAAGTGAATAACTTGCATTTCAGAGCTTCAACAGGTACTTCGTTGTGCTGGATAATATTGCAGATGGCTTCAAACTTATCCAGATGGTGCATTGGGTTCTGTGATGGCAACCCATGAAACTGATTATGTTGCACCAAGTTAATGAGACCAGTCTTGATCTCAAAGTCTCTTCTCTCTATGGGAGGCAGACGAATCCTAGCTCGATTCATATAGAAAGCCTCTTAAGTGTCATATTGTGCCAGAGTCATCCTCCGTTGAGGTTGATTGGCGCGTTGTTGCCCCTCAACTACAACATTTTGCTGGCCAGCTTGTTGTGCACCAGCATTAGCACCACTTCCAGCAGGTGAATCTCCTCCTGGAAGGTCTCCAGGAAAGAGAGGATTTTGATGAACTTGAATGTGTTCTCCCATGTTATCACCCATGATTTTAGCAAACTCAAATTCCTCAATAACCTCCAGCAGCTTCTCCTTCTTCTTCTGTCTCTCTAGACGCACAGCTTTCGACTCAAATTCAAGAAGATTCGCGATCCCTTGGCTTCTAGTATGAGACATGTTCATGCACCTGAAAGTAAAAAAACCAACTAAGAAAAATAAGAGATTAAACCAAATAAAGAAAAATGCCTTAGGCACGCAATGATCCTAAGTTCTAAGACGACCTATTGGTCCCAGGCAACGGCACCAGAAAACTTGATAGCTCAGGTTTTCGTCCGAGATAACATTGCAAGCACACAGAAGTACGTTGTAGTGGTCCGGGATCGAAACCACAGAGACCAAAGGTAGCACGTAGAATTTCAGATCAAACAGCGGGCTAAAGCGAAAAGTATGTTTTGTAAGAGATGCAATAATCGAAATTCAGAAATCAGAGAAAGCAAACAAATGAATACGAGTTGTAAATCAATCAAAGAAGAGTTGGGCATTAGGTATTCTTAGGGGAAAAATTCATTGTTGATTCAAATTATAGATTAGGGAACAAGTCTTAAACTGTCTTGCACTCAAACACTAATGTAGAACCGATCTACTTCCGTAGTATCAGTTCCCTATGTATTAGAAACCTCAAGACTAACTTTCGCTGACTCTCTGATTCTAATCATGCATTCTAAACAGGTTTGATATATTCACAATTCACTTAAACATCAACTTCCATTGGCTTAAGATAAATTTCTCATTAAAGATTCTTTCAGGCATTTAATCGAACACTTTTCCGGTGTTAAACAACCTAATATCAGAAACTAAGTGATCAGTTAAATTTCATGCATTACGAACAATCCTAGATGAAGATCCAATTGATTAAATCCCTAATCATACAATTATATGTCAACAATTCATGAATCCCTATGCGAGAACCCTAAAATGAACGAATAAACTACTCATTCATGGTCAGAAAATCAACACAATTCAAATCAAAGAGAGATATCATTATATTAAACAATAAACAAAGAATAAGGTTCAAAATTTTTCTAAGATTCGAAGTATAGAAGATGATTCTTCTCTTTAGGTTACAAAGCTCTCTCTTGCTCTCAAAAACTCAGAAAATAGCATAATGAAACAGAAAACACGAGCTTAGGTTTTTGTTATGAAATTTGGTTTAAAATAAGTTCGGTTTGGTTCTTCGTAAAATTGGTCCGAAAATCGGGACAGGGATCGATCGATCGATCCTTGTCCATCTGATTGGATATTTTCTAGCCTTCAAGAAAACTTCCTTCGATGCTTGAAATCCATTCCAAATGCATTCTTTTCGCACATCTAGACTCGATTCCTGTAAAAACACTAAAGAACAAAAATCTGTGCCAAAAAGATCCGAATACATACTAAAAACAATAAATCTCGAATTAAAACCATGATAAAAAAAAAAACTAGTAAAATACTAACACATCAATGTTGAATGTGACAAATGTCTAGCGTAGGCTGAACTGTGACATCCATGTAGAATTCCAGCAACGTTCTTCTTTTGGAACACACTTCCTAAACATACTTTCTTGACTCTTTTTGTATAGAAAAGGCTTGTCCTAAAAGTAGAATCAAATGTCTCTTTGAAACTTCTTCTTCTTGTAGCAAAAGAACTAGGCGGCTCGGTGTCATTTGCTAAGTAGTTAGCAATGTGTAGAGACCAAGGAGTACCAAATGAAATTGTTCTTTTTGTTACTAGTCGTGAGGCTCGTGGGTTGTCCTTGGGTATGGCATTCATCTTATAAATTTGTTCTTCGGGTTGGAATCATCCACGGGCAGTAGCTCTTCAATTCTCATTCACGAAAGGTGATCCATTACAATATTTGCTGCACTTTTTTATCTGAGATTTCTAAATCAAATTCTTATATCAAGAGAATCCACCGTATAAGACTTGGCTTGGCATCTTTCTTGGACAATATATACTTAATAGCAGCATTACTCGTGTGGAAAATCACCTTGGAAACAACCAAATATGATCAAAACTTCTAAAATGTGAAAACAATCGCTAGAAGTTCCTTTTTTAGTTTTTACATAGTTGCATTGTGCATCATCCAAGGTTCTGCTAGCATAATGAATAACATAAATTTTATTTTCCTTTCTTTATCCATGAATAACTCCTACGACATAGTCGCTTACATCGCACATGATTTTCAAAAAGAAGCTTACAATCGGGTGATTGTACAACTGGAGCCCAGATGACTGCTTCCTTTATCTTGTTGCAATGCAATTAAGCATTCATCACTAAACTCAAAAGGAAAGTCCTTGCATAGAAGTTGAGTAAGAGGTCGATCTATCTTCGATAAATCTTTGATAAATCTCTTATAGAAACCGACATGACCAAGAAAACTCTTTACGCTTTTAACTTTTATAGGCAGTTGGAAGCTCGTCATAACTTCGATCCTTGCCTTATGAACTTCAACTCCTCTTTCTAAAATTCGATGATCGAGGAAAACTCCATCTCTAACCATGAAATGAAACTTCTCCCAATTTAGCACAAGATGTTTTTCTTCACACCTTTTGAAGCACTTTGCCGAGATTTTACAGTCATCATTCGAAAGAAGATCCATATATTGAAAAATTATCCATGAGTACCTCCATTATCTCTTCTATAAAGTCGGTGAATATCTACATCATACACCTTGGGAAAGTTGTTGGAGCATTACGTAAACCCAAACGGCATCGTGCGATATGCAAAAGTGCCATAGAAACATGTCAAAGTTGTATTCTCTTGATCATCCGGGTGAATGGAGATTTGAAATAATCTTGAGTAGCCATTAAGGAAGAAATAATAGGGATGATTAGCAAGGCGCTTTAGCATTTGAAAATGAATGGTAGAGGGAAATGATCCTTTATGGTTGCAGCACTAAGCTTCCGGTAATCGAATCACATTCGATGTGCAGCGATGGTTCTGGTGGGAATAAGCTCGTCTTTCTCGCTCTTCACCACGATAACTCTTTTTTTAGGAATATTTGTACTGGGCTAAACCATGTACTATCCAAAACTGCATAAATGATCTCGACATAATAGAAGTTTCATAATCACCTTCTTCGTGACATCCTTGAGATTCACATTCAACCTTCTTTGAAATTTGATGGAAGATGATGATTCATCTTCCAAATGGATTCGGTGCATGCATAGGTTTGGAGATATGTTTGTGATGTCTTCAAGCAAATGTATGAAAGCCTTCTTATGCTTCCTCAATTCGCATACAAGAAGTGTAGATTCCTCATTATTCATTCTAGAATTTATGTTAACAGGATACGTCTTGTTAGGACCGAGGAAGCCTACCCAGGTCCAACTGATAGCTCCCTTGAGTTTAACATTAGAGGCTTTAAGTTTTCTCCAGGGGTCATTAACTTCCTTAAGACCGACGTTATGGGCTTTTAGTTTCCTTTCTTCGTCCTCAAAATCGACAAATTTCACAAGCTTATCATAAGCTTTTGTAGAATCAAGCTTCTCTGTAATCCAATCATCTTCATCGCTTAAGAACTCACCCTCGCCTTGAATTTGTGTCAAGGTTATCTCCAAGGGATCGTTAAGAATGAGTTCTTCGAAATTTTCTCCAAAGCTCTCCAATAATTAATCTATCCAAAAGGTATGTCCATCAATTTTTGTCTTTTGTAGAGACTTGTCAACTCAAACTACATCACCAAGTCTCCTAGATGCAAATAAATCTTTTGTAGCTAAGAATGAACGTCCAAAGATGAATGGATCTTTAGGTTCTTTGTCTAATTCCAGCACCACGAAATCGGCGGGAATGAGGTAATTTCCAACCATAACTCGTATATCGATGGCTACACCAATCAGCGTTTTATGGAGCGATGAAAACTAATTGAATTTTTCATGGGTTTGAAGTTTTTAATACCAAGATGTTTCGCTACTGAGTATGGCATGAAATCAAGACTAACTCCAAGGTCACAAATAGATCGACCAAAGGTAGTACCTTTGATCTCACAAGAAAGCACAAAGCTGCACAGATCATCTAGTTTCTCCAGAATCTTGTCTTGTAGAACGATGTTATACTCTTGAGAAATCAACATGAAAACTTCTTCTAAAATCACATTACTGGTAAATATTCTCTTTATGTCTTTCCTCAAATATGGTATGATCGTACAAGCATCGACAAAAGGAAGTCTCACGTTGAGTTGACTTACAAGGTCCTTAAGCTTTACTTATTCTTTCTCCTTCTTAGATTTCTTCAAGACACTAAGATAAGGTATCTTAGGCTATAAATATGTTGTGAAAGAGGTGGATCTTTGTCTTCTTCCACGTTTTCTTAGACAAGTTCCTTTTGTCCTCATCTTCTTTCTCTACAATCGCGGGTACGGACTGATTTTCATCTTCAGTTTGCTTGAGCACCTCAATTTCATCAAACTCTTTTCCACTCTTTAATTAGATGGCAGCAACATACTCCTTTTTTTATTCACCTTAGCCTGGCCCATAAGAAAACCGGAGGGTTTCTTAAGAGAACTTGCAATATTGGCGACTCGGAGATCGAGTTGTTTAAAAAAAAGAATATGTCTAGCTTGTCTTGAATATCTAATTGGATTTGACTTATCTTGAGATGCGTCTCTTTAAGAATGTATCTCATCTCTTCGAGTAACTCATTCACTGTGAATTCATATCTTAAAAGACCATATGGGTACTGAAAATTTGAATATTTCTTTCAATTATGTATTTAATTTTTTTTCCTTCTTTTTTGACTTCAGATTTGAAATTTTATTGGAAAGTACATTGATATTTTATCTTTCATAAATATAATTGTGTTGTTTACAATGCCTAAATATTTTTCTGATTTTAGAGTTTTTAATATTTTGAAACATATTATCGAATGCCATAGTTTTTGAAATGTTGTAAACCTTTTTATTCTTGGTATTGCTCTGTTCGTAAGACTATTGTTCTACTCGATCAATGTACAAGTTATGCAATTTGAACTTTTTTAAGTGTTTAAAATTTAATGTAATCTCTGTATTATTATTCGGGAAGTACATTTAGAAGAATAATCTTAATTTTGTAAAGTATTACATCAAATGCTTTTGGAAAGTAAGAATATAAAGAAAATAATAAAATCTTCATTAAGGATAAAGTAGGTTTTTTAAAAATGCTATTCAAAATCTAATCAAATTATGTTACCAAGATCTTATCTAGATTCTCTTAATATAGTTTTATAAATATCAATCTAAATAAATATTCTTATCTTAAAAATTATTTAATTTTTTTTTTAAAATGAACAATATACTTTTAGTTATATAATATTAATATATAATTTTTTGCCAAAAATATTAATATGTAATTAATTAGTTATAATATAAATAAAATCCAAATTTTTGAAAAATTGAAAATATACAAACAAAAAAGCTAGTAAAACTAACCTAATTATAGAAATAATTAACAGTTTACATTTTCATGATATGTAAAAAACAAAAAATATTTAAAATTAATGCTACCATAAAACATAATTGTCTTTAACACCACATCACCATGCCAAATACACTTATTAACAGCAATTATTAAAAAATGTAATGATCTATAAAACATACTATATTTTTTTATTAAATAGCATATTCTTTACTACATCATTTTAATTGAAAATTATTTCCAAAGAGAAAATGTGTTTCAGTCTCCAGCAGGTTAATTGAGACTTATATTACTATGAAAAAAGATGTATGATTTAGTTCACTACAGGTTAAATAATTTAATCAATACCAAAATATTTAACTGTCCTATAAATTTACAAAATTAAATTATGTAATAAATTTAAAGATTTTTAAAATTTTAGCTTATCACAAAAATTGTAACACCCGTCTCATCCTCTTCCGAGAACGGCGTGTCACTAACCCTATCTTACCACATAAGTAATTCAACATAACCAATAATCCTTTTTATTAATATTAAACCACATGCACAATAACCAAAAATTCAATAAACCAAAAAGAATCGAGTTTAAAAACCGATAAAATATATAATGTCATAGAAATAAAATACAACCCCTAAAACAGCACCAATCGTCCAGCTCATCAGACTACTCGTTAGCCGCACCTGAAAAAAGAAGGGAAGAGGAGGGGTGAGCAACTTGGGAGACACTCAGTGAGGTGGGGAATGCTAGGGGAACCATAAGTCCGTAGACCCGTCTTAAGCACTTCAACCACGTAATCTAGTCCTAAAACACGCACACGCACGACACCTAATGCACCCAAGAAATCAAACAAAGCCCTATCCTACATAATATATAATATGGTGAGCGCCTACACCCCATGAAATGGCTTCCTCAATATAGGATAAGTGTCCATACACACCGCCCATAGACGCTTTATTGATCGAGATAGGACTACGGAACAGCAGATCGACTTGTCTCCGCACCCAACACAAACAAGACTCCGGGATACAGGCATTCGTCCCCATATCCCCGCCAAGCCTACAAACACGACTCCGAGATCACGGGACTCCGTCCCGCAATCTTTGTCAAGCCTCCTACATACTACACAATATATATA
>OVAN01015119.1:0-11553 GCA_900406275.1 Anastatica hierochuntica
ATCATTGTCAGAAAGATAAAGTGGGTTCAGAAGTGAAAGAAATATCAAACAGTCATTGAAGAACAATCTATTAAACAACCAGAAACTAATTTCGAAGCCTTTCGAAAACCCTAATTTCGAATCGAACCCCAAATCCAATTTAAAACTAGATTCAAGCCAGAAATCAAATAGAAAACAACATGCAACAATCACAAATCCATAAATCAAACCTTAAACTACTCGTATTCAACAAGAAATAGAGATTACCTTTGACATTTCGAATACCTTAATTTTGAATCGAACCCCAAATCGATTTGAAAACTAAACTCAAGCCAGAAATCAAAAAGAAAACAACATACAACAACCTAAACTACTCGGATTCAACAGGAAATAGAGATGTACCTTTGAAATTTCGAATCGACGGAATCGCCAAGTGAATCGCCTCTCAGAGCTTTATTTTTTCTTTCTATCGCGAAAATGAGTTTTTTTTTTCTCGCCTCAGAGTTCAAAAACCCGCAACCAATTAGATGGTGCCACGTACTTTAGAGCTGAGTTACTAAAACTACTAATTAAGAGGCAATTCTTACGAAAATAACTGATTAAATTAATATAATACTCATTTTCTCCTTAAAACCTGAGTTTAGAAAGTCATTAGAACCACCGATGGAGGTGGTCTTACTTTTCTAGTTAAATAGGTTCAGTTTACTGGTTCCTTCAATTGGATTTCTTTTTACCATTCGCAATTATAATTTTTCTAATGGTTGATTATATACTCTCTAGAATATTAGCATTTCTAATCATGTAACGAAATGCCATTGGTAAAGTGTGATTTCTCCACTTCTTTTCCTTTGCACTCACTCACTCGTCTTCTTCAACCATCAACTTCTAATGTCTCTTCTCACGATTCTCCTTTGAACCCACAATATATTTCTCTTTCTTTCTTTCTCAGTTCTTCGTTCTCAGTTTCAACTCGTCGTTTTGGCTTAGCTAAAGAAAACCCTAGTTTCCTCTCTAGTGTTCTTTTGAAGATTTCATATTTGAATAGTGCACACATTTTCTCTTACTAATAATTTTTAAATTTAGTAACTTTCAATTTTTGAAGATTGATTCGAACTCGAGAATGCTTCTTCAACCTCTGAGTGAGAGAACCCACTAGCTATATGCAATTTAGATAAGTAATAGCTCTTTTAACTGAAACCAAGTTTGATTTGAACTTAAGAATATAGAAAGCATTGCTTTTCTTGTTAAATAGGTTCAATTTACTGGTTCTTTCAATTGGATTTCCTTTACCTTCCGCAATTGTAACTTTTCTTATGCTTGATTTTATACTATCTAAAATCTTAGCATTTCTAATCATGTAACGGGAAGCTCATGAATCAACCACAAATTTGTTTTTTGGTCGGAAAAGAACTTTTATTATTAAACCTCAGAAAGAGAGGTAAGCAAAGAACATAAAGCTGACTTAGCTAAAGTATCAGCAATTGTGTTCCGAGAACGTGGAACAAACTCAAAGGAAATTGAAGCAAAGGTTTTTGAAAAATCATAAATATCCTCAATGAGCGGATGGATGTCATTGTAAAATGATCCATGATTAAGCAGAGTGACTAGAGCTTGAGCATCAGAGAAAATGTGAATGTCACGATAATGCAATTCAGACGCTAAATTTATGATCTAAATTTATGATCAAATGTGAATCAACCACAAATTTATGATCTAAATTTTCTTGTAAATAAGAAGTTAAGCAAGAGATACCGAGCTTGGAGGCATAAGTCTTGATGAGATCCTCCAAGTCACTCTTCATGACATATTTCATTGATGCGTGCAACACTAATTCCTTTCCTTGAGTAGACGACCCAACTTGCTCCATTCCTTGACAGAAATTGGTTTTAGACTCGTTTTGACTGGTTTTAAGTGTGGATGAAGAATCCAACATTTCTCCTTGATATGGCCCTTCTTGTTGCAATGATCACAATTCACAGCCTTCTTATCCTCTTATTTAAATACTCCTTTGTTTGTTGTAGCAAATTCCTTCTTTTTCCTAAACAACCCCATTGAACCTTCGTCTTTTTGAACTATAGAACACACTTCTTCAAAGCTAGGAAGTAAGAAGATTGGGCTCTCTTAGGATTGACTTGATCACATCATTGTAGGTTGAATTAAGATTCAGAAGTAGTCCAACTGTCTTATCTTGCTCACGTCTCTCGTTGAAAACTTTTGGATCCATAGAACTCGACCTTAACATGTCAAGCTCATTCTATAAAGATTTTAACTTGCCGAGATACATTGTGAACTCTAAATCCTCTTGATTTAGAGCATTTCTAGTTTTCTTTACATCATACACACGGCTGAGGTTAGAGACATCTCCATATACCCTCTTAAGAGTATCCCATAGAAATTTGGCGATTTTTCAATATGAATAAGCATCTAGGATAGAAGGGTCCAAGGACTTTTGAAGAAATTCAAAAGCAGATTGGTCTCTTGGAACCATTTGGCCTTCTATTTTTTGCTCTCATTTGTGTCTTCCTCTTTCGTGACACTCATGTCTTTCAAAATGTGTTCCTAAAAACATTTACCACAAATGAAACCTTCATTCTGAGAGTATGACTGTTTGAATTGAAATAAGGACGATTTCACCGTCTGGTATGCACTAATCATACCTCTTTATCAGTTTTTTTTTTTTTTTTTTTTTTTTNTCTTTTAGTTGTTTTTATCATTTTCCACACTTATATTTGTCTATTTGCTTTTACTCTCTTGTTATCATCAAGGCATAATATTTTACCTTTGGTCAATAGAACCATAGTAGAAATCTAGTCTTAGTTTCAAAATTGGAATTTTGTAACTTAATCTAATTAAGAAAGGACACGTGAATTTTATTTTTAGTACTACAGTATATGTAACCTAGTTTAAGGAAAATTTTTGTCAAACTAATAAAATGCCAGTGATGGCTGATAGTACATTTGAAACTAGTTTGGAAACAGGTGATTGTTGGAAATTTCCTGGGAGCTTCTGTTGTAGTGTTACTTTTGTAAGAAAAAAAAAGGTTGACCAAGAAAAAAGAGATACTTTTGTAAGATTAATAAATAATGGGGCTATGGGCGTAAAGGATCAAAAGAAATGGGAGAAACAAGCAATTATCTGTCCGGCGGCCACGCAATGGGGTCAGAAGAAAGGGAGAGAGCAAATCTGGTTGGTTGGGATTGAGATTCTTTGTGGATGACCTTAACATGAAGCGTGTGGATCCCACCCATAAAAAGCAGCCGCCGCAGCTAATCTTGTTTCACACGTGTCTTTCAATACTTATTAGAAAAATTATGGCCACTCTTTTGTAAATAACTACTTTTTTAAAAATTCTTTCTTCAAGAAATATGATGTGATCCTTAATCACGCAAGACAAAAAAAATTATATCAAATACACGGTAGTTTCAAAGAATTTTTTTATATATATATCATAGTTTAAACAATTTTAATTTTAGTTTTAAAAGAATTATATTGCAAAAAAAAAGTAGAAAAAGTTAAGCAAAAAATAGGGGTGACAAAATATAATTACTGGCCTCGTAAATTTGTTTGAATGGCTAGTTATACTTTTGAGTCAATGACTAAAATAATGATGAAGTAGATTTGATGAATTATTATATAAAGAAAGGAATTGTGGGCGCTTACCGTCGCTGGTTCGGTCTCTTCTGACAAAGATAACTCACTGATGGCTGACCGTCCGTCGGTGCCGCCTCTAACTCGAAAAAACTGTGACCCATCCACGTGGAGAAGGAAGAAATATTAGCCGTTGGATCAACACGTGAATCACGAAGAGAATGATTTTTTCTGCTTACCCTTTTTGATTGCGTAGCTGGAGACAATAATTCAATCAAACCTTTCTTCTCTGCCTCTTGTTATGAAGCCACCACAGATCTCTCACACACCCGTTTGTCGTTTACGTTTCAAACCGCAGATACTGATTTACTTTTTACTCTTTCCTTTTTAGATCGATGCTTCCATTTACACCAAACAACTTCTTTTTTATCCATCATTAAATAATAACACCTTTTCCCTCCAAATTTTGAAACGAGAAAACAAATTCTAATTTGGTTTAGATAGAAAACAATCGGCAAACAAATAGATTATATATATATGTCGTTTAGATAAACAAATAGAATTGTGATGATCTATGAATTTGTGTCAAATTATCCATTTTATTTCTAGCTATTTTGATGTCGTTAAGTTTAGTCTCATCCTTTGTAATGCAGTTGGTGTGGCATATGGATTAGCCAAACAAAAACAAGCATTATGTTCGTTTGTGTTAAACTCGACTACTGTTTAATATACTATTTGTTTCGAAAAATGACATTTCCACACAAATTTAAGAAAATTGTTTAAAAAAAGTTTATTCATTGATACATCAAGAAAGTTTTATCACTTCAATTAATATATTATAACAGTGATGTTAAAACAATAATTTTGTTAATAAATTTGCAATGAAAATATAAAACGATATTTATTGTATATCGAAACTAAAAACATTTGTAAAACGGAAGAAGTACTATTAAAGTGGTTGTGAAAAATAAATGTTCTATCCAATTAAATTTAAAGTTTATTTAATGTTGTATAGTTAGTATATATAACATGGAATCTAATGAGTTTTAGAGGTAAAACACTTGCTAGACTATTCATTCTTCAAAAATAATTTATTAACTTATGAAGAAAAAAGGGAAGTTTATTCACTTATTAAGAATGATTTAATAATCTCTTGTCAAAAACTTCCTTTTTTTCTTTTTTCTGATAAAATTCTTTTTTTTATCAAAAAAAGAAAAAAGCTTCTCTTTTCATTTTTTTATCAAAAAAGAAAAAAGGGAGATTTTGACAAGGGATTATTAAATCATTCTTATTTTCGTGTGGAAGAATAGTAAAAAGTAAAAATCAAGGTTCTCAATGGGCCCTTGTTAGTTGTTACTCGAGCGCTCTCACCAGAAAGATAAGAAAAGGAAGTATGTCCGAACTTTTTGTATGGAACCTACTTATGTGATGTAAGCGCAAAGACTTTTCTAACTTTGCCGAAGCAAGTGGCCACTCACGTCGGCTGCGTGTCTGCTGGAAATTTAGACCATTGTTTTTTTTTTTTGTCAAGGAAATTTAGACCATTGTTAAAAGCCGACTATTACTCAAATACCTTATTTAATTAATGAGAAATTCCCTTAGATAGCACACTTTTGTGTTTTTTGGCCACATGTAGCATTCAAGCCCAAAATTTCCAACCATAGCATATTTAACACACGGTATACCGAAAATGCCCCTGTCTAATTTTGGGTTTAGGGTTTAGGGCTTAGGGTTTAGTGTTTAGGGTGTAGGAAAAATGAGAACCCCAAGCCATATTTTAAAAATGGTTAGGGGTAAAATGGTCATTCTAACATTTTAAAAATGCTACATGTGGAAAATCCAAAACTACATGCTAAATGTGTCCAAAAAATAAGAAAGTGTGCTATATTTGAGAATTGCCCTTAATTAATTGAATCTCCCTTTTTTTGATAAATAAAAGGGTTAAACTCAGGTTAATGATAAATTAAATCTAATCCGTGGGTGTGAGGCCAACCCACGGATAGACTCTTTCACTGGGTATTCAAATGGACCGAAAGCAAGGATTCATATCCGTGTGGGTGAGAAGGAACAATGTGACTTAATTTCTGCGTAGCAGGTGGATCGAACCCTGATGGTATTTTTTTCTTATTATTTAAAGAGACTACAATAATGTTTGTGATATTTTTTCAAATTAGTGCCAAAAAAAAAAATAGATGTCTCTAATTTTAAAATTTTTTGTTTAGAGGCGATTAAAAAGTTGCCGCAGGGTAAGAACACAAATAGTCATGTAGTTAAATTTCGGAATAAACAATATATAAACTTTAAAGATCACCAAATTAAAAAAAAAAAAACTGAAACAGAGGAACAACATGGTGAAACCAAGTCGCAAAAAAGGAACACAACAAAAAGTTCAGATCTCTGGTTATGTAATATAATATGTACATAACGATTCATGTCAGCTAAAGCATTTTTTTTTTATCTCTCTCGATTTTAATAATAATTTTAGAGTGAGAGGACAAAAAAAACTACGAGAAAGCGAATTCTCTCAGCTCAAAAAAAGGCATGTGCGTCGAATGATAAGCCACCGCCAAAATATCAGGCCTGTTCCGACGGCGGAGGAAAGTTAAGATCTAGATCTAACGGTTGAGATCTCTTCTCCAATCCGCCTTCGAAATCAACGACAGAGGATGAATCAGAGTCGCTCTGGGCCCCACAGACTGTCTTCGTGGCGACATGCATAGCCGACGACACCGGAGGCTGAGTATGACGACCCCCGTTTCCGATTCCCATCAGGTCCAAAAAGTAAACAGGACGCGCCACAGGGATCTGATAACACGCGCCGCCGAGGCTAAGCTCTAACTGCGGTGGATCAATCCCAGCCGTCGTCTGCGCAACTGCCGCCGCCGGAGGAGAAGCGCAGTCAAGAGTGCTGCTCTGGCTGGGGCTGCGCGCGAAACCGCCGCCGCCGCCGCCTTGGGACGGTACCTTTTCACTTAGCTCGTGAAAAGTCGGGAAATTGGTCTTAGCCTTGACTCCACGGAAATCACGCGCCGCCTTATCATAAGCACGCGCCGCCTCCTCAGCGGTATCGAAAGTACCGAGCCAGACACGAGTTTTCTTACCCGGATCTCGGATCTCGGCGGCATAACGGCCCCAAGGTCGCTTCCTAACGCCTCTATAGCGAATCTCCTGCGCATTATTGTGGGCCGGGTCGGGTTTCAAACTAACCTTCGCCATAACATTAAAATATAGAGAGAGAGAGAGTGGAGAGATAATTGAAGGAAGAAGAGAATGAGAAGATGTCTTCTTTATATAATAGATGGAGAGAGAGAGAGTATAAGCGACGCTCCTTTTTGAGCGCTTCGGCTTTGTTGTGAACAGTCAAATGCTAAAATGGCTTTATGCGGCTCCTCTTACATACAACCTTCGGTTTTCCTTGTTTCTCTCCACTTATCCTTTGACACGTGTCTCTGTTTCTTCCTCCATGGATTCTTGTTTTTTTTTTTTAATTAACCATTCGTTATTTTTTACCACCAAGCGTTTTCGTTTTTTTTTTTGTTTTGGGTTAATGTTTTTCATTCTTTTGTATAATCAAGTTTCTTGTTGGCTTTTGTATAATCAAATTTTAGACTCTTTCTACGCAGTCTTACAATAAATAAAGTAAAAAAAAACTCATTTCAAAAGAAAATTAAAATAATTTCTATTTGACTCGGAAATATAACTCTAATACGATAAATAGCTATGCGACTACTATTTGAACCAATCAGTATTTTGAACTATATATTCGGTGGTGGAGAATATTCTTTGCAAAAGCATTGATATTTTGAAGTAGTATCTACAGTATTTATTTGTATAGTAAACGGAAAAATAATCTGATGTCAAAAAAATGAAGCAAGGATGTTGTTAGCTAGAGGAAATAGCAAACTCCACGAATCTCCATTAAATGCGTAATAAGTTTTCCCCGGGTTCAAAATACGAAATATGTTCCATTGTAAGAAAGTTTTTTTTATTACATAGATGTTAAATGATTTTATACGATAAATATTAGAAATCTTACCCAATTGCATAAATGATTAAACTTTATAAAAACTATCCGAGTTACTTTGTTGAAAATATTTGAAAAAAAGATAACAATCAAAATTTATCAATCGAAGGACCGTTAAATAGTTTTACTAATTGTTTTTTATACAACATGAACCGCTTTAAAGAGCGTTACGTTGTGACACTGTGACTTCTTCGACTCAGAGCTCAAATTTCAACAAAGAGTTTGACTGATTATTTTAGTTTATTTTTCGTTTCCTTAAAAAAACAAGAAACTATGTAGCCGCCCTTCCGGCAAAAGACGAGAGAAAATAAATTAACATGGCCCACTATGCATTATTTTATTACGGAGTAATATAAAATCCTTAGAAAAACCTTTGTGTCTTTTTAATATCGTTAGTGCCACGTGGTCAATACGACGCGTGGACATTGATCTGAGAGAGGAGACAAAAGAGAGAGAAAAGTGGCCGCGTCGGCTAAACGAGATTCTAACGGCGGTGGGTCCGCCGTCTGTTTCTTCCTCTTGCTTGGTAATTGCATAGACGGCAAAGAGACGCGTGATTATGATTAATTAGTTAATTAAAAATAGATCGTTGACAATAAAAAATATTTAATCGGTTTTATTTATTATTTGATTTTTTTTTTCTAAAACGACAGCTACACTTATATTCACGCCATGGATAATGGATTGGATTATCTCGGGGCACAGAATCTGCATTGTATATAAAAAAAGAAATAACGAATGTTTTAAAATATTATCTTTACGTTTCATTAATTTGGAACAAGTTAATGGTTAATCACGATACTGTTTGATTCTGTCTATACACTAATGGCTTCCGTATACTATTGGATATAAATATGAGTATATTCCACCTCTGTTTCCATAGGCAATTTGAATTACAACCAAAATGTTAAATACTTTCTTTTTCTGCTATATAAATCAGAGTTATTCGTTTGTATATTTTAATGATTTTGAAAATCTAAACGAAATACAATGTTATTCATTCTTTGATTTTATAATTCATGCCTTAATCAAGTGTTATTAGTTCTATAATTTATAAATATTAATTAAAATCACATGTTCGATTGTTCGGATTTACTTAAAAATTGATTTTATAATAAATTTTGTGAATTCGGATGAATTTCATTGATAAAAATATAAAAACATAAATTCGTAGAGAAAATCTATGTATTTACAAATACAGTGATTTGAAAATAAGTAAAGTTTATAGATGTATAAATTTATATGGAATTCTAAATCAATTAAAATGCATAAACGAATAACATTCAATTAAAATAAAATTTTTTTGTCAATAATATACATAAGATATCCATGAAGCTTTTTATTTTATTTTAAAGAGATGTTATTCAATGGTGTATTTTATAGAATATAAATTTAAACACAATCCACCGTTATTCGAGTCATGATTTTAAATTTCTTGTTTAATAATTGAGAAAAAAAATTTTAAAAATAACTTTTAGTTGACGTGTTGTTTACATAGTACGATTATGTGTCACCTTCTGATGTGCTCTCATATTTTAATTGAAACTAGCTGATCGACTCGCACTGTGTGCGGACTATGAATATATTTTCACAATTTAGTATAATTATTACATTCTATAATTTTGTATGTTATCTAAATATATATTCAGGTAGATTGGTGTTTAGTATTAATAAATCTTGATAATTATAAAAACTATTTGTTTTTGTATTTTGTATGATAATATTTAATGTAATTTATCGTATATGTATATTTTATGTCTAAAATAATTTGTAGAAGATTGAATATGTTCACCTTTTTTTGCAAGTGCGTATAAAAAAGTCTACATATTTTCAAAATGAATGAAATGAGTTCAAAAATATATGAATATATAAAATATGATGCATATTTTATTTTAGTGTATTTGTCAGTGAATTTGTAAATTAATATTGGATTCTAATAAATTTTGATAATTTTATGTTGTGAAATTTTTTTTGAAAACATTATTAGTTAAATCTCTCTCTAAATATACACACACATACACACACACATATATATATATGTTAATAATAGGGGACAACATTTACACAATTATCAAACAAAAATTTAAAATTTCTAGAAAAAATAAACCACCGTATTTTTTAAATAAACATAACATACTAATTTTTATATAGCATATAGTAAAGTTTTCTTTAGTCGGCTACACAGTTTAGTTTAACGATTGCAATTGTTAATATTTACATCATAATTTTTTTAAAAAATTTGAAATATCTATATTTTAAACGTCACAAAGATCTATATCTATATTTCTCTGTTGCTTCTACATTGAGATAACTTTGTACATTGAGATGAATACAAAAAAATTCCATTTCTCTCTTGCTTCTATTTCACTCATATGATATAAGATTTGTGGAAACTGAAACTGCTTGCTAAGAATGTTTACTACAACAGAGGCTGAAATTGCTGAATTAAGGACTCAGTTAGATCGTTCGGAGAGGTATGCTCTCTTATGTTAGCACATCCATGGTCATGCAATTTATCCTTTGTAATGGTTTTATAACCATTAATAAGTATTATATTTTTTCTCATTTGGAGGGAGGTTTTGGAAATTAAAGAAGCTATTAAAGTTAAAAATCATGAGGCAAATATATTGATTGCTGAAAAAATGGAGGTATCATGTGATCATCTTTATGCTCGTTCTTTGTCATTTTAATGTTTTTAAGGAAGGTATTAAATCTAAAATTCCAAAAGGCTCATGCTAGTCATCAATACTTGGCTTTGTTTTTGTTCCCTTTTCTCAATTCCAACCCTCTCTAGCCTTTGAACACATCAATATAGATTACGTATTTGATATGTGATGATGGAGCTGTCTTGCAAGAGTGTCAAGACAAATAATGCATACAACAATCACTTGTCTGAGAAGCAAGTAACGGAAAAGCAACTCCAACAAGTTAATACATCAGTAGAGACCCTAAAAGCAAGGAATGCGCATAGTGAAGAACATGTTAGAAACTTTCTCTGATGTAGCTATTGTAACTCTTGAAAACTGGTCTCATCAGATCATTGTATGAATGTTTTTTTGTGTGTCTCAGGTTTTGAAACTTCAAATATAATTGACTATATCACTTTTCTCCTTCTACAATTAAGAGTCATAACATGAAGTTGAGCTCCCTCAAGCTAGACGCTTATAGGAATAAACCAAGGTGAAAAACATCCAGGTCAAGTACTAAAGCCATAAATACCTTATAAAGGTGAAAGTGGGCTTCAGATCCTGGAACTAAAGCAAAATCAATGAAAGTCGAGAGCACCGAATCGGTGAGCGTTCGCCTAAGACCCTATAGTGAGTAGCACACCACGATCAATACAACCAACCTCCTTTGCATACAATCCACTATTAATCAGAACTAATATCTTTAGTTCTAGGACTCGATTCTCAGTTATAATTCAATCCGAGTAGAAGAAGGGCATTTAATAGAAGAGATGGTCTATCATGATGCATAAGTGACATTATCATGAGATGAGGATTATAGAGAGTCTCTGAAAGAGTCCCACTCTTCCCAACTATGCCATAGGAGTTGTTAGCAGGCGCCCGAACAAACATATGATGATCATGATCGTTGAAAAACGATTTGATGTCTACTTCAATTTCTGCTAACTCCTCCAATGGAAGAGTCGTCTCGTAAGGCGGTTTCATCATCAATCGAAAATCATAACAATTGTGTTAGAATTCCACTTTATAAATCAATTTTTTTCTCTAGTTTTTAGGTAAACTAATTTAATTATAGGGCACGTCATATTTCTTAAGAGACATGTCATCTTTTATACTGGACATGTCACCATTTTGTTTGCAAAATTGAATATGGTGCTGATAAATCAGTTTTTTTTTTACTAAAATGACTTCGAAATAATAGTAAAAGGATAAGACATTAGTGACTAGACTAGTTACATATCCATTACTAGTAACTATATGGTTCCACTTAATATA
>OVAN01015120.1:0-11553 GCA_900406275.1 Anastatica hierochuntica
AGTATAATTTTGCTCAAAAAACTATAATAATTAATAATAATATGAATCCCGAGCTTTTAAAGCGCGGATCAAAATCTAGTATGTTACTTAAAGTGCGTTCTGGTGCGATTCCATAACAATTTGCTCTGCACATTTTTTTAATATTTTATTACTTCATTTTAAATGAGACAACAACTTGCAAAAAATATTACTGAATGGTGCCAAAAAGGCGGGCTGAAGCCGGTCCCGCCCTACCCACATCAAACATTCACACTCAAAGATACATAACACTATAGTCAGAAAAGAA
This sequence comes from Anastatica hierochuntica, assembly GCA_900406275.1. Lineage (NCBI taxonomy): Eukaryota > Viridiplantae > Streptophyta > Magnoliopsida > Brassicales > Brassicaceae > Anastatica > Anastatica hierochuntica. The sequence goes on from OVAN01015120.1 coordinate 287, forward strand.
AAGAATACATAACATTATAACAATCCATCTCTACACTATTAATCGGAGAGTACATTTTAAAAAAAAATAATCTATACATTAAGGGTAAAATTAAGATAACAAACAACTAGATCCGTGTGTTTTTAAATGGATCAGATCTGATCTATACCTTGATTAAATATTTTTAAAAACAAAAGGTAATGAATGGAAACAAATACGGGGCGTTTTTCGCAAGCATAATTATGGACCACATCAATATGTTACTAATCAACTAAAATCTACAAGTGTGGTACATTATTTGATCTTCTCTCTTTAGAAAAATCCATGATTTTGTAATGATACAAGGGTTGTGAGTGCCGTATTACATATACACATATCAATAGTTTAATAAATATACATGTAATATATATATATATATATATATATATATAGTTGATAAATTTATTAAAGAACATATATAGATGTATCAATTCACACACACACATTCATGTGTATATGTAAATTTCATCAAATAATAAAATTTTATTCAAAATAAAATTATTTTAGTTTCACAAATATTGATAAAACGACTTAAAATCATATATCTAAATTACTGAAATCTTAGATAATTGACTCGTATCAAAAGGTTTATATGTTATCCCGCAACAATTTTTGAAAGGATATATGAAGGCAAAGTGTAATTTTTACATGAATAATTTAAATATATTTTGATTTCTCAAAAAAATTAAAAGTTAGTTTAATTTATGTACTATATTTTATAATTATCTTTAAGTGTGAACACAAATTAGATACCTATGTACAAATTTTACAATGTTTGTTATAGAAAATTTTATAGTAAATATTGTAATAATAATTTGGTTTGTAGTGTTTGTTATTTTATGAAATAAGTAAGTTATATATTCATAAACCAGAATTTTAATTTTATAGTTTTTTATATTTATCATAAATAATTATATATTATTTATTTATGAACCAAATTTTTTTATTTTTTTACCAATAACACATTTATTCCGCACGTAAATTGTTTTTGCCAGTCAACATTATTCTGTACCTTTTTTTTACAATATCGCACTTGTCCCTTATTCTGTCCATACCAGAGTTGAACAGTACCACAATTTAAATCCGCTCTTTCCGCACTATCCAAACCGCAATTATAATTCGAACCCAAAATGGAAAGTTAAATTGATCATATGGTAAAAGGATAGGTTTTTTGCACAAAAAAAAAAACGCATGTTCAATTCCCAGAATTGTTTTTCCGTGATTTTTTAGTTATTATAGTTTTCTATTAGTCTAATATCAGTAAAAAAGTAAAAAGAGGAGAGCAGTTAATCTTATAAATAAGTATTCATAATCATCAAGCTTAACAATATCTCAGAAACTTTGTAAGCGTCCAAATTTAATTTTTTGGTCTAGTATGGTTCTTTGGACTGTTTAGTAACTTAAATTAAACAAATTTTAAATACTTATTTTGAAAATAAATATTTTAATTTGAGAAAATTTAAAATAATATTTTGTCATCTAAACTAAAGATTAAATTTTTTTGATTCGATTGAAAAATGAAAATTTAAATATTTTCAACTTTGTCAAAAAGTTAAAAAAATATTTTAAGACTTTTAATTTTATCAAAATAGTAAAAATATTTTTTGAGTTTCAATGCAAAAGTAATTAAATTATTTTTACTAACAAATTTAGTAAATGAAATCGAAATTTTAGAAAAAGAATCTTCTCAAATATAATCAACAACCAAATTGGATAACTTAAATAAAAATCATTAATTTAATTTTATTTGTACAATAAAATTTGTAAAGTTTAAGATTACAATCTTACGAGATCTAACATATAAAATCAAATCAACTAAAATAAAAATATCTAAAATATGAAATACTTATTTCAATTTTACGAGATTTTAACAATTAGTATAATTAATGCGTGAATAAATGAAATTCAACTTTAGGAATTGAAAATATAAATAAGATTTTCATAAGATATCATAAGATTCGATTTAAAATTTTTGCCACAATTTTCCAACTTTTTTTAAAATTCAATTCCAAAAAATATAAAATATTGAATTTATATTTCTTTTTTAAATCAATCTTTCCTGATTTTTGAATTTAAAACATTAAAAAAATATCCAATTGTTTTCACCGAGTGAACATTATTTCAAATGATGTTCTTTTTTCTTGAGTTTAACAACAACTAAATCTAATTTTAAAATTATTATATACATGGACAATCCTTCTTTATAAAAATTATATACAACAATCATTCTTTCTAAATGTTCTCCTAACAAATGTTCTCCTAACAAGGACTTTACTTCATATGATATTCTTTTTTGGTCTAAAATCTTTCACTTGATAGATTTTATTTCATACATTTTTGTCTAAAATCTTTCACCGGGTGGATTTTATTTCATACAATTTTTTTGTCTAAATTCTTTCAGCGGGTATATTTTATTTCATACGATTTTTTGTCCAAAATTTTTCAACGGGTGAACTTTATTTCATACGATGTTTTTTTTTGGTATAAAATCTTTCAACGGGTAAACTTTATTTCAAAAGATACTTTTTTCTAAAATCTTTCAGCATGTGGATTTTATTTCATACGACATTCTTTTTGGTCTAAAATCTTCCAGCCGGTAGATTTTATTTTATTTGATGTTTTTTAGATCTATTATCTTTCAGCGATTGGACTTTATTTTATATGATTTTCTTTTTGGTCTAAAATCTTTCAGCGGGTAGACTTTATTTCGTACAATATTTTTAGTCTAAGATCTTTCAGTGGATGGGCTATATTTCATATGATGTTCTTTTCGGTCTAAAATCTTTCAGCGAGTAGACTTTATTTTGTACTATGTCCATTTTTGGCATAAAATTTTCAGCGAATAAACTTTATTTCATACAATTTTTGTATAAAATCTTTCAACAAGTGGATTTTATTTCGTACAATGTTCTTTTTGGTCTATAATCTTTCAGCAGGTAGACTTTATTTTATATGACTTTTTTTGTCTAAAATATTTTAGCAGATGGACTTTATTTCATAAGATGTTCTTTTCTGTCTAAAATCTTTCAGCGAGTGGACTTTATTTATGTAATATTCTATTTTGGTCTAAAATTTTTCAGCAGGTATACTTTATTTCAAATGATTTTTTTAGTCTAAAATATTTCAGCGTGTGGACTTCATTTCATATAATATTTTTTTTTGTTTAAAGGTTTTAGAGGGTAGTCTTTATTCATTTAATGTTTTTCTAGATCTATTATCTTTCGGCGGGTCGACTTTATTCCATAAGATGTTCTTTTGGTCTAGAATCTTTCAGCGGATAGACTTGATTTCATATGATTTTTTGGTCTAAAATCTTTCAAACGAGTGGACTTTATTTCATATAATGTTCTTGTTCGGATAGAACCATTCAGAGGATATACCTTATTTCATATGACTTTTTTTTATCTAAAATCTTTCAACGGGTGGACTTTATTTTCATATGATATTCTTTTTTTGTCTAAAATTTTTCAGCGGATAAACTTTATTCCATACATATTTTTGTCTAAAATCTTTCAGATGGTGGACTTTATTTCATACAATGTTCTTTTTTGTCTAAAACTCTCAGCGGCAGACTTTATTTTATACGATTTTTGTCTAAAATATTTCAGCGGGTGGATTTATTTCATACAATATTCTTTTTTTGTCTAAAATCTTTAGCAGGTAGACTTTATTACATGTGATTTTTTTTGTCTAAAATCTTTCAAAGGGTGGACTTTATTTTCACACAATGTTCTTTTTTGTCTAAAATTTTTCAACGGATAGACTTTATTTCATTTGATATTTTTTGTCTAAAAACTTTCAGGGGTGGACTCTATGCCATAAAATTTTCTTTTTGGTCTAAAATTTTTAGTGGGTAGATTTTATTTCATACTATATTTTTGTCTAAAATCTTTCATCGGGTGGACTTTATTTCAAATCATCTTCTTTTTTGGTATAAAATATTTTAGCGGGTTGACTTTACTTCATACGATTATTTTGTGTCAAAATATTTCAGCGGATGGACTTTATTTTAGACAACGTTTTTTGTCTAAAATCTTTCAACGGGTTGACTTTATTTCATACGATTTATTTGGAAAAATCTTTTAGCGGGTGGACTTTATTTCTTATAGTGTTTTTTTGGTTTAGGTCTTTCAGAGGATAGACTTTATTGCAAACGATTTTGTTTTTCTGAAATCTTTCAGCGGGTGGACTTTATTTCATACATTGTTCTTTTTTGGTTTAAATTTTTTAGCAGATAAACTTTATTTCATTTGATGTTTTTTTTAAGATCTATTATCTTTCACCGGGTGGATTTTATTCTATACGATGTTATTACACAATATGTTAAAGTGTTATGAATTATAATATTTAATTAATAATGAGAAAAAATAAAAATAAAATATAATTTTGTACACAACGAGATAGACTAAAAGATGAAAGAAAGTTTATACCACATGATTGTGTTACAAACTTTATCTGAATACTAACCACATTACACACACATATTACAATATAAAGTCAAACCAACAAGATCATCACATATCATGTGCCTACAAACAAACCTATTAATCAAAATACATTAGTATGATTTTTGATTTTGGTACTAATTTTAACAAAAATGATCACATACCAAGTAATCTCTAATTCTATTTTTTACATAAAGTTTCAAAAATTACTTCGTATCCTCAAACGTCTACGATGAATATTGTCTTCAAAACTGTTTTTGATAACTTAGACAATACCATGGTTGAATAAATTTGATTTCTTAAGACTCACATTTATTCTTATAAAATTATTATTCTAATATTATGGTCAATTTTATTTTCAAATGATTTAATCCCATTTGTTAGAACGATTTTTTTTTAAATGGTGCAAACTTAACTGGTTTATTTTTTTACACTTAAAAATTTTGGACTCTAACAGCAAACTTAGAAGTATCACATCATAATATAAAACTTATATTTATTATAACACAAATCATTATATAACCACAAAAAAATACCGGTTTCTATACGAATTATAAATCTTATAAGTATAAAATATCGTAATTATACAATTTCTAAAACTCAAATCATCACGTTAACACACATATAAGTTCTTAGCTTAACACAAATAGTCACAGTAACAAATATATAAGTTTATATGGATTAAGTTCTAGTTTCTATATATATATATATATATATATATATATATATATTTATATATTTTAATACAGTTCAAAGTATCAAAACCCATATGTTAAAAAGATTGCATAATAATAAAAAAGGAACTTGAATCAAGTAAATCTATAGGTGTCCAAAACATGAGTGGAAGAATCTTGTCGTCCCAAGTGGTCCTTCTCAGACAGTTGACCATTCTCCATTTCTCCTTACTTTCGATCTACTACCGACACTCGGTCACCGTCAAAACCCGAGTTAAACCGAGTTGGGATTAGTTTTATTCGCGTATTGGATAGCTAGGTACTAGGATTAGGTTTGGGCATCTCGGGTATTTCGGTTTGTAGGTCGAGATCCATTCGTGTATTTTTTGAGTTCTGCTCAATCTGGGTTCGGAGTTCGGATATTTTGAGTAATTATTTTAAGAACCGAAAAATAATCGATATTTGTTTGAGTGTTTTCGGTTTTAAAAGTTTGGTTAATTTTAAATACATGAAACACACGAAAAATATCCAAAATACCTACAGTATCCAAAAATATGCAAAAATACTAAAATGAAAGGATAAAATAATATCTGAAAATATTCAAGATTATTTGAAATACCTAAAATACTTTTAAAATAAATAAAATTTTAGAAATAAAATTATAATTTAGATTATTTATATCAATATATATATATATATAAATATTATTTTAGATATATAATTATTTTTGGGTATTTCGAGTACTAATTCGGTTCCGGTTCTTTCGAGTATCGAGATTAAGATCCGTTCGGATATTTCAAAAGGTTCGGGTTCAAGTTCGTTTCTTCGGGTCCGAGTATTTTGTCCACTCCTAACTAGGATATAAGGCTTTCTGAATATTTTATCTTTATACCGGGTCAGATTTGGTTATGTTTTTGGGGTTCGAATCGATTTTTGTATTTTTGCGAAGAATTAATATTTACAGGAACAAATTTCAATGTTCGGTTCGGATAATTTGTAACTAAAATATCTAAAAATATCATAAAAGTATTTTAAAATATTCGAAAATACTTCAAAATATTGATTAAAAATATCCAAAAAATATTCGAATAATATTCAAAAATACACGTTTTTCTACATGCTTAAAATCTCCAAGAGAGAAAATTTGGCATCGACACAGCCTAAATGTTCCCAGTACCAATATAGAGTCATTCTTGGTCTTCTAAGAAACAGTGAGTTTTAAAAGTGGGTAACTATAAACGTAGCAAAGAGTTAAGTTTCCTGCAAGATAATAATGTCATCGAAGTTCATTTTTGTCATCTTCTACTCACACAAGATAATTAACCCAAATACATCAACACCATGGACAACACAATTCCAAAACAATGCTATTATTTGATGATCTCCTCTTGGCTCAATCAAATCGTTTCTTATCTTGCTTACAAGGTCATTCCACACGCTAGTATCAGGTGTCAAAACCAAACTAGGGACTGATGAGAAACATCTAACATGCATAAGATAAGAAAAATATAAAGAAGAACAAGAGAGATGAATCTTGCGTAAGAAGCATCTTGATCATATGCATAGGTCTGGGCAAATTATCCGGATCCGAATTACGAACCCATCCGAAAAGACCGGGTTCGGATCAGGTTTGGATCCGGTCAAATACCCAATCGAATTTCATATAACAATATTTCGGGTTTTGTGTATACCCGAAAACCCGTAAGTATACTGAATAATCCAAAATATATATTCACACAATAAACTTTTATGTAATTATATACTTGTTTAGCATTTCGGGTAGTTTTGTTCGGGTTTTTTAGTACTGCGGATAATTATAGAGTTGTTCGGGTACTTCGAGTATTCGAGTAATTTTGTCCAGATTTTTTAATACTTCGGTTAATTTTATACTTGTTCGGGTTTAAAAACCCAATCCAAACTGAACTAGTTACAATTCAGATATCTTCAGAATTTCAAAGTTTGGTAAACTCGATCCAAACCCGAAAATATCCAACCCGAATCTGAACGAAATATAGAAATATCCGAATGGAAATCAAAAACCTGATCCGAACCCAAACAGATATCCAAATGCCCATACCTACATATGCATATGAAAGTTTAAATGCTACCCTTCATAGTATTGCTTCTGCGTTTGTTCAGCTCTAAATTGAAGACAATCCAAACATATATAATAAAATTTACACAAGGGCACTCTAAAGTTTAAGAAGACCATACTGATATATTAATTAATACTGAATCAAATATGTTGGAGCTTATGAACAACCAGCATTCAAGAGCAAAGACAGTTTCCGAGTCATGTTTCGATGATATAAAATGGAGATCTCTCGCATACAAAACTGTAATTGAAACGACGTAAACATTTGAGGGGCTTTCGCGTTTCAAGCAGTGTAAGCGTTCTTTGCATTCCTGTCGAGCTTCTTTGCATCCTCCTGAGACAAAAAACCAAACCAAACCAAACAAAGCAAAGATAAAACAGTGAGCTATCTGAAGAGAGGATTTTTGAATTAGGGTCACGAGAATCTCTCTACTTACATGGATGATGAAACCTATGCTGTTGTTGTAATCAAGAAACTCCTTCCATTGTCTCCCAATGCTCACCTGCAACATCAATGTTGATTTTTTCATATATGTTTTCGGCAGAGGACAGCTAGTTGAAAAAATGTCGTGTTTCTTTTACCTGAGCAGCTTCATTGGATGCGTTTTTGGTCCAAATTGATATCCTTTCTTGCTTTCCTCTAATGTTAACAACAGCTCCACAGATTTCATCTCCATGATCAAACTGTTCTCCAATCAATGCAAGCAACTACAACATGAAACAAAAAAAAAGGCAGTTAGACTCGATTAGATAAACAAGAACTGCAGGTCAAAGTTAAAGGGAAGAAGAATGAAAACCCATACGGTGTAAAGCCAGCATTTATCAGACTTCTCCTTAGGGAAAGTCATCGTCCATTTGCCTCCGTTTGCACAAATAGGATCCTCCCACTTAGGCTCGATATTGTGTTTGAAACAGTAGAAGTCAGCTCCGTGAGCTAACTTGCTTGGATGCCGCATATTATTGTATAGACTACAACCAAAAAGTGTCTTATATGATAAGAAGTCGAACGAGTGATATGCAGACTTATTAATCTCATAAGGAGAGATTCACAACCAAAATAGAAAACAGGACAACACAAGAGCATCCCACAGTATCAAGACAATATTTGTCCATAAGGTAGTGTCTTCCTCACAAAAACTTTGATCATTACTTTTAATTTTCACCATAAGCTTCTTAGGGTTCTCTAAACATTAAGAAAAGGTAGGAAACTAGGTAACCCTGGCTCAGTGCTACGTTCTAATGAAGCAAACAACTGAACAAAAACCGAAAATTTCCGATCAAACTATGCTTCACATTACATACAACATCTTAGATACTTAACTAAAACCTAAATTAACCTCTAACTACAAAGTCAAACACCAAGCAAGCAAAGCAATTCTTCAGAAACAGATACGAACGGTGAATTTATAGGATCTAACCCATCAACAATTAACATTTAAGATTTTCTTCTTAAATTGGAATTCAAAACTAAATCGAAAACCCAGATGGAAAATTATTGTATGACGAGAAGATTATTGTAAAAGGCTAACCTCCAGAATTCCTCAACAGTGGAGAACGTGAACACGGATCGCAAGGAACTTCCCCAAGTAGTTTGCTTCGATTTAACAGAAGGATTATCAAACCAGAAGGTCCACGAATGCTCCAACGGATGCGATTGAGGAACGGCGGATTTGGTCGATTCATCTACGTCTCCGTCTCCCTCACCGGTGAGGATCTCTCCTTCCTCAGCATCGTCGCCTTCCTCATGGTATCGATCAATAGGATTCTCTATAGAATTAGGGTTGGCTTCGTGCTCCGTAACGACAGGCTTGGGAGTGTCTTCTACCGCCATCGTGCTTCTCTCTCTCTCTCTTTCTCTTCTCCTAACTACTGAACGAGTAATGTACCATCTTCTTGTAGGGTTAATAGTGATACGACGACGTTTCGTCCTTAGCAAACTTTATTTTTGTCTTCTTTGGTTTTGTTGGGCCAGGGTGGGCTTTGATTGTTTAGATGATATTTTATATGTAGATTTTTGTCAAGTTGTATCTTAATCCTATGTACCTCATTTAGATTGTAGTAGCCTACTATTTTTGTCAAGTTGTCGTCTACCAGGGGTGGGGAAAAACACGTCAACCCGAAAAATTTGAACCGAATTCACCCGAAAAATAGAATTAAATATGAACCAAATCCAGTGAAATATCTAAACGGATCATAAATTTCGATATTCGAGAATCGAAATTGAACCCGATCTGAATCGAAATATTTCGGATATCCGAAAATCAGTTATATAATTATCTACCTAAATATATTGGTTAATTTTGATTTAATATCCAAAAAATATTGTAAATTACTCCGAATTATCCGAAATATCCAACAAAAATATTCCAAACATATAAAAATAGCTAAAAATACTCAAAATATCGAAAATACTCAAAATACCTACCGTTTCTTCCTCCAAATAACTGAATCAAGCCGATTTTCATGTTAATTTTAGGTATTGTATAATATATTGTTCAAATTTATATGTTATATATTATTTTTTATCAACCAAACATTAATTAAAAAGTGATACCCATATTGGTTGCCCAATTTGGGGGATCTATGTCTACAAAAGAGCAAATGTAAGATAAAGAACGGGTGGCACAAGTCAAACAATCTGCCTGCACATTTAGTGAGCGGGGAATAAGAGTCAGGGAGAAATCTGGAAGCGAAGCGCATAAGCCCAAGAAATCTGCGAAGAGCGTGTGGAATGTTGGCCATTCTTCGGGTTTTTGAATGATTGAAATCATCTCAGCACAATCCGTCTCGAAGCTGTTGCATACGATCCCTCTTGCGGTAACTATTCGCATTGCCCATATTAATGCTTCTATCTCTGCGTGCAGTGGTGACAAACTTCGCCTCTGACCTTTTGCCCCAATAAGGAGAATCTTACCATGTTCATCTACAAACACCCAACCGAGGCCTGAAGTATTATCGTGTTCCTTCCATGCACCGTGAACATTACAATGTATAAAATTTTTCTCGCCACCTGTGGTATGAGGGATTCCGACTATTTGTTCCAATTGTACTACATGTGCTTCCTTCCAAGCTGAGAAATCACTCTCCGCTTTACTTAAGATTTCAGTTGTTTTCATTTGTAATCCTTGAAAAACCTTCTTGTTTCGTGATTTCCATAGTACCAAATAATCCAGGGAAACACATAAAAATGATCAGTACCTGTGTGTCCTGAATGAATTTCCCCAAACAAGTAATTCATGTTCGTATAAACAGGAAAATTTCATGTTCCCGAAGTAATACGTGTGTTTGTCCAGACTTGTAGGGCTGAAGGGCATTGTAAAAACACATGATTCACCGTCTCTTCGTGGGTACCACAAATTTTGCAAAGCGTATCGCATGTAACTCCCCTATGCACCAAACTTGAAGTTACTGCCACGACTCCTGAGAGTATCTGCCATAAGAGATGCTGAATCTTCAGTGGACACTTAGTCTTCCAAACTCGTGCCTTAAGGGCTTCTAACCCTGGTCCCCAACCAAAGTTATTAAGTTGAGTTGATACTGGAGTCTGGAGGAGGCTGTATCCTGACCTAACCGTATAAATGCCTGATTTCGTAAAGTGCCAAATTAAACCATCATGTGTACATGTCCTGTTTGGTTGAATTCCTTTAATCAAAGGTATATCCTCTGGATCCATGAGCTCTTGAAGAGCTGGTAAATGCCATTGTCGTGTTATGGGATCAATCAGATGTTGAACTTCCAAATTTGGATGCCAAACACTTCCACGTCCCCGGGTCGGGCGAGGAATCTCATCTGGACCCCAAGGGGCATTCCAAACATATAAGTATATCCCTGCTCCTATCCTTACTCTTACCCCTTGTCCTAATAGTTCTTATGTGGAGAAGATACTCTTCCACCCAAAGGAGGGTGAATTTGGTTTTCTTGCTCATAAAGTGATGCAATTTCGATTGCTTTGGGAGGTTTTTAGTCCCTTTTGCTTGCTGGAATAAGAGATCAAGCTTTGTTTTTCTTTGTTTTTTTCTGGTTTTTTTCGAGAAT
>OVAN01015121.1:0-11552 GCA_900406275.1 Anastatica hierochuntica
TAAAAAATTAAGTTTAGTCATCTGATGTTTTTTTTTTAAATATTCTAACGGATTTGTTTCACGGTATTTCGGGTATCGAATATTATCCGAGCTTAACCCATATGAGTATCCGCGAAAATCTGAAAGTTCGAAAATCTAAAATCTAAACCCAAACCCGGAATTCGATATAACTGAAAATTCTAAAAGTTTTGAACCTGAACCCGAATCTGAAACTCGAAATAACCGAAAATTCTAAATCTGGTACTCGAAAAATATGAACATAATTAATAATATATAAAATATTTACAAAAACTCGCGCGGTTGCGCAGGTCGAACTCTAGTTCAAATTAAAATAAAGTGTTATTCAATAGTTAGGATATACAAATGGATTTGATTTTAATTTGGATTTAAGTGGATTTATAAGTGTTTTAGAAACATATTTACAAAGGCTCAAATATTGAGTTTGAATCATGTATTTTGAAATGTTATTTTGTTAACCACTACGAAACAAATGTCTAACAATTAGGAATCAATAACACATGTATTGACCTCACTTTGCATATATCACAAATCATATGATTTAGAATCCAATAAAAAAGGTATAGAATTCCAAATATACAAAATCATAGAGTTTTCTGGTCACAATTCTACTCTAAAAAATGAAAAAATGAGTTGTTTAACCATCGTTATGCATATTTGAGAAAGGTTATTGAGAGAATTTTTGGTATTTTCAAATCTCAATTTCTTATTTTTAAGTCTACTCCTCCTTTTCTGTATAAGAAACAAAGAGAGATTGTACTTGCATGTGTTGGTTTACACAATCTTCTACGCAAATTTTGCCGAACAGATTGTTTCCCCGAAAAAGCAAATTCTTATGAAGAAGAAGAATGAGGAGGAAAAAATATATATATTGAAGAAGTTCATAACGATAATGATGACATTTTCCCACCTCAAGATAAGCTAAACGAGCATGTTAAGCAATTGAGAGCAATCATTGCAGCATGTGGAGAATTTTTATGTTATGATAGACAGAAAAAGCTGAAATGTTATTTATATTTATTTTATAATTTATTATAAGATTATTATTGTAAGTTCGAAATCTATTTTTTCAAAATCCACCATTTTAAATTTTGAAATCCATTTGTTTAGATTATAAAATCCACTAGTTTGATTTTGAAATCTTTGGATTTGCGAAGAAAAAAAATTCACTAAAATTTTCAAATTCATTAAAATCATAAACCAATTACCCCACTTTAATTATAAACTATAAGGTGAACGGCACAAGTGGTACAATGGGTACCACCTCTGTTGGCCAATCTCACTTACCTGGGTTCGAACCCAGGATGCCATTTTCAGGGAACTACTAAACCACTAGGCTCATGACAAAAAAATATATTATAAACTATAAGGAAAGATTATATAGGAATCTTCCAAAACGAGATTTAATTTTTAAACTGTATAGAAATTTATATTAATTATTTAAAAATTGTATTGAAAATCACGTTTTTAATTTTATTGATTTTCCAAATATATTTTAATTCTTTTAAATAATATGGAAAGTGGTTGTAATGAGATTTTCATAAAAAAATTATACTAATAAGACAATTTAACATTTATTTTATATTAATGGAACAATCATTTCGTTTTTTTTTGTTTTATTTGTCCATTTTTGTCTTTTTTTATTCCAAACATTACAAAATATGATTTTAAAGTAACTAAACATGGATTACTAAAGTTATACACGAATTGCTACATGATTTGTGAATTTTACTATTATGGTTATATTTCTATGTACATATTATCCTAATCTAGTATTTCCTTCGAAGAATATTTAATTTTAATAGACTAAGACCATTTCAAATGGTTCACTCTATTGTTTACTTTAAATATAGAGTACTCTAAAAATAGAGTATGTGTTTGCTCCAATGGTTCGCTCTATTTTTTACTCTAAAAAATGAATATTCTAAATATATTCCATTTTCTTTTGTTTTTTTAATTTATTGTACAATCCACAACTTTAAAATATTTAAATTTCACCCCTTTATTTTATTTTATGATAATCATCCACAAAAATTACGAAATTACTAAAATTAAACATATATTTTAAAATTAAGATTTTATTACAACACATAAATAAAAAGTAGATGACTTGTACATGGTCGTCTAGCTAGTATCACCATTAGTGTACTTCTCCCACAAATGATCAATTAACGCGTTTCGTAGTGAGATGCAGACTTGTTTATCTTTGATTTTTCTATATCGAAAAAGGAATTCTTGGAATCGAATACTTTCATCCTCCGCTAATTCAACCTCCGGAGGTGGAGCTTCATTTCCAATTCCAATTGGTGCACTAAGATTGCGCTCATGTTATTGTATTTTTCTAATTTTGAATCTATCATGTTATTGTATTTTTATAATTTAATATATGTCATTAGTGCATTCTAAAATTTTAACTAATTAGATAATTAACTTTTGTTAGTATAATTAATTTAGAAGCAAAAATATATAATATATAATTTTATTGGGTAAAAATTGTAAACATATTAAAATCAAGGCTTAGTTTGTAAATAAAAAAGTTCTACCCTAAAAATAGAAGAAATGAATAGTGTTACTCTATATTTGAAGTAACAATATTCATTTCTCTAATTTTAGAACAAGATATAGAATACCATTAGAACTTATTTTACTTCAAATATATAGTTTAAAATAAAAAATAGAAAATAGAATATGATTGGAGATTCTCTAAGAAGCATGATAACCGTGCAAAAAGGTTGGAGTCAAATCTTCCACAAATTTCCATAATAGTAGAAGAAAAGAAAAAAAGAAAAATAAATAAAAGGAGTTAAATCTGAAAATATAAAGAGGGTTTGTGTGGACCTTGTCAAGCTTTGCAGCTCTATGCTCTCTTCTTTTGCATCTTTCGTTCGAATATATTCTTAATAGCTCAACTTTCTCCAACTCAAAACCTTGCTATCACTCTTCCTCTTTTGGTAGATTCTTCTTCTACCAACATCTTTCTCTATCTCTTCCCTAATTCTGCAATTATTCTCTTTTCTTTTTTTTTTTGCTGTCGGTGGATTTGCTCCACTCTTTCTCTGGTCAAGTCTTCTCTACACCGTGTTTTGATAAGGGTCGATCTTGTTTTTTTTTTTTTTTTTTTTTNTTTTCAAAATTTTGTTCTCCTCTTCTGTTTTGTTATTTATTGTTGACTTCATTGTTGGTATTGCTCTTCTTCCATTCTTGTGGTGTTTGTTTATAGATATACTTAAGTTGGATTTAATGTTTTAATATCTGAAATCTAATTTGATTACTTCTTCTTAAATGGTATTGAGATTCGCAGGTGGAATTACAAAGTTTGCTGTTTGACTATGTCTGGAAACCAAGAGGTGTGTGTGTGTGTGTTTTGTTTCACAAACTTAAACTACTAACTAATAAATGCATCCAACACAAGTAGCTATTTTGATGCTTTTATTTTTCCTTATTGTATCATCAGCCTCGGATCAGTCTACCTACATGGCGTTGTAGCGATTTCAATGCTGCTGCTATTCCAATCAAGAAGAGGAAGTACTTTGTCCACCCGCAACCTTATGAGCAAGGAGGTGTTGGTAGGGGTTCCTCTGAAAAAACAATGAATGTTGGAGAACCAATCCCTTCGTTTCCGTCTGTTTCTTTGGGAAAAGCAGAGACCTTTGGGAATAAAGTTCAAGTGAAAGTCGAGGAAGAAAATTTTCCTATTTACTCAACTCCTTTGGCAGGCTTTGAGATCCCAAAGGCCAGTTCTAACATATTTGCTAATTCACATCCTGGTGTAGTTGTCACCTCAGGTGATCCTGGGACGAGAGTGGAACATACTCTTCTTAAGACCCATGACATTGTCAGAGGAGAAGGATCTGCTGGCGAGCCTACGTCACTGAATTTTTCGGCCCCTCCTAACACAGATTCTATTTCCATTTGTACCAAACCTGGTAATCACAGTGGTGTGAACAGATCAAATTGGGACTTGAATACTACCATGGATGATTGGGAAGATGCTATAGATCGCAAGACAACTGGTGCATTCTTAAACAGTAACACTAGTCTTCATGACATAGATACATCAGGTTGTTGTGATACGACAGTTATTGCAAAGTCTGTTTCTGGAAATCAGAAGGTAAGTGTAGGATTTACATCTCCTGCAGGGACTTCGATGCAGCTTAAACCCACATGTTCACTTAGTCTAGGCCTCAGTTCATATCATTCAATTGAGAAACCTTCTTCTCTATCAGCTACCACGTCAGAGGCAATACCTGCTTGTAAAAGTTTTCTCAGACCATCAATGATTCCTGGTAATGTGAACCCGGTAAACCTTAGGACCGTTAAGTCAGAAGCCATCGAGGAGAGTGTTAGGCAGGAAACTGAGAGTGCTCAAGATTGTCCCATCGGACTATCTATTCAAAGGGTAAAAGAGGTTGCTGGCGGGTTCAGCCATGAAAATATTCCCTCATCTGGCATTTTGAAGCAGACAGATCATATATCAGTGAAGGCTGAGCCAAATAACTTCACTCAGTCTGAAATTTTCAATAGGAGAGATGGAACGCTGAATCATCCCCATACACCAAGAACGCAACCAAATGAGATTCTCGATTTACCTACAAGTTCTAGGCCAAATCAGAAGGATACATTTATACCTTCTTCTACTGATATCAGCAATGCACCAATATCCTTGAATGGAATAGCAATAAATCCAGGCGATCCGAGCGATCTTGATCTTGCATCGAAAGAAAATCGAGGCCAAGGTAGCAGTACATCTAATGGAAAATTATGTGAAGTGCTGAAACATGGTGAAGTTCAGATGACTTATTCATGTTCTGGTCATGAAGATCATAACCTCAATGCATCAGGTGTGAATGCTACTTCCTTGACAGAGGAGAAAATTCTAGGCGATTGCAAAACCTTTATATCCAAAGAACTCTCTCGTTCTTCTCGTGGAACTGATGAACTCTCTATAAGGGATAAGGAAAACAATATTTTATCTGGTAAGGAGCCTGACAAAGAGTTATTCAGTCATGGGTTTGAATCAGATTGTGGTCTTGATCTATCTAGAGAAATAGCACAGCAGGTTAGAAAAAGAGATGTATATGATGACAATAAGGTCAGAGGACCAGCTGCTGTTATCGTCGAAGGTAATGAGAGTGTACTTGCCGGGTGTCGTGGTTCTGAAACTAAACAAAGGGGTACCGCTGTTCCATTCCATCCCAGCTCTCCAAATACTAACCGTGTGGAAAAGGGGAGTCAACCTCCAGAACTAGGTAATACTTACAGTAAAGAATGCTCTGCCTCGTCACCTGCTAACAAATTTAAGAAATATTCAGTTGATGATTCATATTCAAAATATGTCGAAATGGCAAGCACTGATGATCACTTTAAGAGGCTTACTCCAGAACTTCAAAGTGGAATATTTGATGGATCAGGTGCAAATGAAGGTCCGATAATTCAGGACGGTGAACATTCAACCCAACAAACCATTCATGTGAGTGAAGGAATGTCAGGTGTGTCTACACTGTCAGTGTCAGGAGGGAACATCGAAAATCCTGAAATAGTAGATAACAACAGTCCAGTTTCATTCAAGGCAGAAATTTCTACTATTGACAATGATTCTCGTGCGGAGTTTAGTGAAGGTAGTCAGAGTCGAGTTATAAACTTAGCTCAGGTTTGTAATAAATCTCCAGTTAAGGCACTAGATGCTTCAGACAGCTTTGAGCCATTGAGAATGGAAAGAGATAGATTGCCTGATTTTCCACATGAACCACGGAAATATGTTTCGAGAGGGAGGTGATATCTCTGAGCCCTTTTCTTGTTTCTATCCTTTCTTTGAATCATTCCTGTTTGAAATCATCATTGTTTCTTTTGCTAGTGATGAGTCCTGCAATTTCTCGCATGGGAGGTACCAAAGGAACCCAAAGTTAAATTTCATGCCTGATAGAAGGAGACTATATGATCAAACAGAAAGCAATCTGCATGAACGGAATACAAAAAGTAAAGCCATATCTAAACTTTTGATGGAAGAACAAAGCCCATTGTTTCTAAATTTGTCATCTTATGAATGTAGGCTTTGAGTTCGATAACTATGGAAACACTCGCCGGGATAATGCTTTTATGAGTAGTTTCCATAGAGGGAGACGACCTGCAAATCATGTAATGAGCAACTCCCTTCCGAGACGAACGCCTAGCTATTCATACACTCATAGAGGACAATCAAATAAAGAGGATGCAACATCTACATTCCATGGATTCAGAGATGCTGAAAATTTCACAAAGGAATTACAATGCAACAACACTGAACCGATGTTTATGAGCTCCCCACGTCAGTATCAAGGTCGAAACAGCTTTGCTCGAGGACGAGCAAAATATTTAAATAACCCCAAACGAGATTTTCCTGGATTTCGTTCACGGTCTCCGGTTAGATCACCGTCTCCAGTTAGATCGAGAGGACGATCTGCTGGTCCATCCTCGTCTTTTAGGAATAGATCACAAGAAGAGCTCAGTGGGCATACAGACTTTTCTCATCGTAGATCACCCTCAGGTTACAGAATGGGGAAGATAAGCTCACCTGACCCTTCTGGTTATCCTAGGGAAATGGCTGTCAGAAGGCACAATTCTGCACCTTACTCGCATAGACCGTCAAATACTGGAAGAGGGCGGGGTTATTCTAGGGGACGAGGTTATGCAAGGGGACGAGGTTATGGACGAGATGGCATCTATTTTAGGAAACCATCTGATCATATCGTACATAGAAATCATGGAAGCTTGAACAACTTGGATCCTCGAGAAAGAGTCGACTACAATGAAACTTTGTTTGAAGAACCAATTCATTCTGGACGATTTGGTGTTGATGCTAATGTTGGCAGAAGACAGTTTGGCTATAGACATGATGATACCAGCTCATTTAGACCATCATTTAACGATGATGGTTGTGCGCCTACTAATGTAGAGAATGACCCTGATGCTGTGAGATTTAGACAGTACCCTGATATTGAAATACAAGAACAAAATATTTTAATGGAAATTGATGGACAAAACCAAAACTCAACTGAGAATGCATCTGGAAGAAATAAGGATATGGACGACAAGGACATATCAAAGATGGCAACAGGATGAGCTCGGTGGTGAGGGACTAGAAAGATGGAAGTGATAGTAAAGCAAGTATCAATTGGAAGTTCTGTGATTTTTCCACTGCTAAGACCAGTTAGTGCCTGACCAGTGTGGATTCCAATAACTGACGCGAAGGGACACTCTGCTCTATTGTGTTAGAATGTTGTTGATCATCGTTTGGCCGACACTTTCCTTTTGTCAGAATACAAGGCTCCATACTTTTCACCTGTACAACTATTAAGGTAAGAGAAAGGTGCAGGTTTTAATGAATGAATCTCTTTTACCAAAGCACTAGAGAAGAGTGTATGGTTGAGGTATAACTGTTCTGGACTTGGTATCCCAAACTTTATGGAACTTTTAATTACAAGCTACACCAAGCTTTTGGCTATCTGTTGATATGGAAAAATGGGATGTGAGAACCAAGGGCTAGTGATTTTGATATTGTCGTAACATCCATAAGCTATTTGGACTTTTTTTCTTAAAACAAAACTCATATTGTCACTTAATTAAGAAGATGATCACTTCTCTACTTGGAACCTTTAGCTACTCGCAACCAATTTCATCCAAAGGATTCATTCACAACCATCTCCCCACTGACCATCATTTACAACAACCCTTTCTGTCGAAAAGAAGCGAGAAGCGGAAGAAATAGAAAAGATACAAGGTTATGAACATATCCACCGGTTTTGCTATACACAAACCCACCAATCTAACCACATCAATAGCTCCCAATATCCAACCGCCCACACATGACTGACTGACTAGTCAAGCTGAAAAACCTGATTCCATTGCATCCAAGATTGCTGTCCTGTCGAACTTGAAGCTTCTAAAACTGATTCCAGGTCCTGAGTCCTGAGGACGGTCACGTTCAGGCTTTTTGTTGTAGCTTTCCGTGGTTGTTGTCCCGTTTCCTCCAGCATTAGTCTTTGCACTCCACACACTGAGTGCTGTACAAAACATTTGAAGTCAAACCTCTGCTAAAAAAAACATATCACTTATCACTTCTTGGTGAAGAAAAGAGGATGTCAAACCTTTAAGGGGCTTGTCAGCTCTCCGTGCTACAGGAGCCGGATGCTTTGATATCCACGACTTCAACGATCTGCAGATGGTTTGTAATCTCTAACGCTACGCACCAATAATAAAATCCCCAAGAATCTAATTGGAAAAATAGAAAGCTACTACTCACGCAAGAAAGGGTGCCACCATATACAATTTGAGACCAGAAACTCCATGAGTTATCACCTCATTACTTGCAGGCTGAAGGTCATCAAGCCGATGCCATGCAATTTCCTACACGTATTCCACAAGAAAACGTAAGAGGCTCATCATACATACACAGACAAGAGAACACCCGCGAGGTATGTTGTTAAATACATAGTACATACACTGATTTCCTTCTTTGTAAGTGGTGCAAAAGCTGTATTATCAGTCACTCCAGCAACTATGTAAAGCCGCACTCTTTGCTGCCTGAATGTGAACTCAATATATTCTTCTTTCTTGAGTAGGTTCGAGACATCAAATCCAGTTTCCTCTAAAACCTGTGCTTTTAATAGAATAACAGTCAGAACACAGCCAAAAAAAATTGTGAAACACCCAGCTTTTTTATCATTAACTCATAATCCAAAGTTTATACAACATTCAACATTGTAATTGCACCAGAAGAATAACAGTAAATAGCTACAAAGTAAATCTTTTGGGCTTTGACCATTTCTATTCCATTACATAGTAAAACGGACCAGCTAGCTTATATAGTTGACCATCGACAATAGCAGCTATTCTTATTGGCCATAGATCCTGTCTACGGGTGACCTAGGAACAACACTTCCTTGCTCAACTACATTAGCACAGTTAACAGAATCTATTTCCGGTACATAAGGAGCATATGCCATGGTCAATCTGTTTAATTATCATGAAAAATGGGATATCATGTTGTCCTGAGCAGAAGATACAAGATTGGTTCTCTTTGCTATTCTTACACCTCCTTAATCTATACTTATATCAAAATAAGCGCACATTATGTTGACACATCTTGAAAATGTCAACAGCCAAAAGATCCAACAACTACAGAGACTAACGAGGGGCGGTTGTCGGATCTATCCATTTGCTACAAAAGAACAAAACAGACGAACCACGCCACAGACAAGAAAATAATAGTACTAACCTCACGTACAGCACAAGAATAGTCTTCTTCATCCTTACTCTTCTTCCCACGGGGGAAGCTCCAGCTTGATCCTTTCCATCCCTTTACCAACAAGCACTGGAAATTCCAAAAAAAAAAGAAAAGAGAAAACTGTAAACATGTCCTAACAAGTAACTTGAAAGGCAATAAGAAAATATCCGAAAATCGTAAATATCACCCAAGGGGTCTAACCCGTTCATATGTTTCATCCAGGATAATTGCCCCACTGACGGGAACACGATACTTGTAAGAAGTAAAGTCTTTGAATATGTCATCAATGTTAGCAACATAAGGTCTCAACATATCACAGCTGTTGAATACTAGCCTCACATTAAGGAAAAATATCCACATTGAACAATAGAAGATAGATAACAAACAAATTCTACAGTGAAGATGAAAAGAAGTCAAGCCTATGTAGCAAACAACAAAGCAGCTTGTTCTGAAACTATGCTTCAAGCATATGAGATCACAGTCCTTTCATTGTAGTGACAGTGAAGATAAGAGTAACGAATCAAAAAGAGTAATGAAACACGATAATGAGAAAGGATACAGAGCAAAGTAAACTCCTTCAAGGACAGAGACTTTAGCGATGGATCATTCTCTACAGCATTATCTTCATAGTACCAATAAGCATACTCCACCAGAAACAAAATTCTCTCGAATGACTGTTGATCTTCTTCAGGGACATTCAAAACAAATCGACTGCAACACAAAAAGCCATCCGTAAACCCTATCAGTAACCGAAATCAATCCTCGGGAAAAAAACACTCGATTGATAATAGTACCTGCAAAGATCGTCAAGAAGTTCCTTCGACGGTAGGTTTCCGACGTTCTTCGACGAACTAGATGATCGGCGGAGGCCAGACATACTCTTTCTCTTTTCTTGTTTTAGTATAAAACCCTAATACTGAATGAGAAAAGGAAGTACTCTCTCTCGCTCTCGCTATATATATTTGTATAACTTCGCTCTAAGCTTTTTCGTTTCTCCGATTGAAAGAGAAAGCTAAGCCGTCGTCTTCGCCTTCGTCGGCGAAATCTGATCGCTCCGGAGAAGAGGAGAGAATCGGAGAGTGATTGGTGTATAAAAGGTGGGCCCCTCTACGGCTTTACAAATCTATAGGGTGGAAAAAAGATCCGAGATCTGACCCGGCTTTCAATTGGATATATCTTTCTTTTTTAAACATCTATAATTGAAATACTAACCAGAATTTGGTACAAGGACACAGACCAAAAAACAAAAATTGAACCAAAAGAAACCAACGGGTTGATTGTTCGACATTTTAAAAACAGTAGGCACTTAAAAAAATTAATTTACTGTAAAAACTTTGGCTTTTAAAATTGTGGCTGTGATTTTAAAAAGAAGTTAAAATCATAAAATAAAGGCTTTAGAAAAAAAGTAACCTAACAAGAAGAAAATCTATATATATATATTATATGAGAAGTCGTTCGGTGACGTGTCGCGATCACAGAATTTGCGGGTGACGTGGCACAATTTTGGAGCTCACCGGTTTTGTATTTTTTTTAGAAAAAAGGTTTTCCCTTATGGGTCACGTTCTCATTGGTTATCTTTTATTTTACGCTTAGAAAAATTGTCTGTAGTTTACGAAAGACGATACTAACCCTACTGGAAATTATGAGATTTATCTTAAACGAATAAAAAAAATTCTTCGTGTTTATCTTTAAACAAATATTTGTTTTGTCGTGATTATTACGCATCCTGTTGACGTGGCGCAATTTTAGAGCTCGTCGGTTTTGTATTCTTTTTCTAAAAAATGGATTTTCGCTTATGTGTCATGTTCTTAATGGCTCTTTATAATTTTTCGCTTAAAAAAAGACTCGTATTTGTAAAAGACTATATTAACCCTGCTGAAAATTATGATGTATTTATAAAAATAAAAAAGCACATTGTATTTATCTTATAACAATCACCTTGAAATTCCTATTCTTGTGGTTTCTCTTTTTTTCCCGTTGGAATTTCGATAAGCTACCATCAAACAATGATTTGATGAGTAATTCTCATGGCATGTAATTTTTTTTACTTATTCCTTGCACACACGTAATTCTCATGGCATGTTTTGATAAGTAATTCGGGAACACATAGTTATATATCGTCTCTATATAAGCATCTTCTCAAATTGGTTCAATCTTTTGTAACGAATAAATAGTTGTGTAAAGAATAAATACTCTTACCATATACTTGATTAAACTGGTCACAAACCGAAAACTAACGAAACATTGAACCGGTACAATTCTTAAACATGAA
>OVAN01015122.1:0-11551 GCA_900406275.1 Anastatica hierochuntica
AGTAGAGGATATAACATGGTTAGCAATATTTATATTGTTTTGTTAATCAAACAATAATGTGATCATTTTTTTACTAATCTAAAATTACGTAGATATGTCATCAACACCAACATTAAGTCTTGCAGAAAAGATGCGACGGCAAAAAAGACAACGACCATCAAAAAGTAATTATTTGAACTTGAAAAGTATTTGTTTACTAATTTTGAGTTTAGTGATGAAGATGCAGGTAATAACTTTCAAGTCATTTAGTGGTGTGTGAATCATCAATCTCATTATCCAATTTTAGTTATGATTGCAAAGGACATTCTTTCTTCACCAGTTTTGATAGTGTCTGTCGAACGTGCTTTTAGTATGGGTCATGGGAGGTCAAATTCTAGATGAAACTTGATCAAGAATGAGTCCAGATTCTCTCGAAGCTCAAACATGCCTTGACGATTGGACTAGAGCCCAATATAGACAACAAGAATATATTCGAGANTTATTGATAGTGATGTATCTACAGCGAGATCTAAACAATTTTTTGATAGATATGAATAACTTTTATGTTCATAAATTATTAATATTTTACTCTTTTTATTTTAAATAAAATTTTCATTTTAGATATTTAACAAAATTATTTGTAATTAAATATTTACATAATTGAAGAACTTGTGGCTACTGGACAGTAATGAATAAAAAACAGTAAAAATTGTCTACTTCAAATTAAAATGTATAGTCAAATATTTGATGATTTAATTATAGATCACGTTTTATCATCAAAACTATGAATAAGATCGATTTGGTTGGATTTGACCAACCAACAAATCTTAATAAGAACTCCATTTTTTTTTAGTGTAGAAAAGTAAGTAAAAATTTTTCCTTGGATTTAACATTTAAATTTCAAAACATATTTTTTAATATAATAATTATTATTAAGTTAGCTAATTTTATTTATCTTATCAAAAAAAATTTAGCATAATAATAATTAAAATTATTAACCGTATTTTAATTATCAGATAATCGTAATCGTACCTAACCGTAACCGTTTAACCGTAACCGTATTTAACCGTAAACGTTTTAACCATATATTAAATGATTAAGGTTAAGGTTAAAAAATTTTTCTAACTGTAACTGGTGGTTAATCAACTTAACCGTAGTAACTGTAACTGTGATCATACCTACTAGTCTTGCCTATTAATTCGTAACAGTCTTACCGTTCGGTTGCTTCAATATGTACCATCTTATTCGTAGATTCGTGCTCATACTTATCGAGGCTTAGGACGAGTTAGCAGAATGTGGCAATATATTTTCAAATTGTAAACAAAAACATTAGCAAAAAAAACTACACAAGAAGATAAACGTTCTACATCACAATTTTTTTTACCTAAAAAATCATTCACCAGACTCACATGATCAAGTTTTCAAACCAACTCTCTCCCGATAGATATAATACCCAAAACATTAAACCTCTCTTGTGAAATAGTTGATCGAAGATAAGACATTAACGACTTCAATTTTGAAAAGCTTCTTTAAGCAGAAGCGGCTGAAACTGGAATTGTTAACAATACTCGATACGCGATACAAGAGTTGGATAACAATTTTCCATTGTTTTCAAAAAATTAAGCACTTCAATAGGTCTCTTGTAGTCTTTTGGCAAAACCTCTCTTAGACCTTTTAGTTCGTAAAACAAATCATTACCATTAACATCTGAATGATTTCTTGCCTTAAAGAAGCTTCAAGATTGGTATAAAATGTCATCAAGCCATCGTCACTTGCCGCCTGCAATTTTTTCAAATCAAATAAAAGCCAAATGTTTGTTCATACTTATGAAATTTCTCAAATCTCGCTTCAGAAGAATACAAAGCTTGATCCATGACTTTGATGAAATAAGAAATTCTAAAGCTTTCTTATGGTGATAAAGTCACTGAGTCATCCATTCTCTCTGGATCTCCATCTAATTCATCACCAACAATCTTAGTTTTTTTACATACCTTAGCAGATAATTTTGTTGAGATTTTATAAACTCCTCTTCTTCTTCTTTTTCTTTTGCTTCCTCTCTCATCGATGAGCGTGTTTTCTCGTTGCATCTAGAGACATCTATTGAAACTTATAAAAAAAAGTAAAAAAAGTGAATTAGATTGTTAGTTAAACTACACATGGAACAAGAACAAATTTAACAAAAGAAACAAAAAATTATATGTACGGTAAATTGAACACGATAATACAAATTAAGCAAATGATAAATTCAATCGGTAGAACTAGAAACTCCCAACAACAAAAATGTCAATGGGTTTTTTTTCTTTAGAAAAGATGGGAAATATATACGAAAGACGAGAAAGAAGAAGAAACGTAAGTAATGGAAAAGAGAAAGAGAGATTTTTGTGTTTAGATTTAGGTTTAATTTAATAATTAATAAGTTAGTTTCTTTGAATATTTAATCTTTATTGAGAATCAAAAATCATAATAAAAAAAAAATTATCTAGACTAGTAAAAAGGCAAAACAAGTCAACCAAACATATTGTAATTATTACCATATTTATTTGTTACAAAAAAATGTGACATGCAACTTTTTTTAAAATCATGTGGCATTGGGCCGTCGCCCCATTATCACAATATAGTCACAGTCTGCTTATTCAATACCATTGTACCATCTCTGATCTCTCCCATGTGTTCTGATGTTCTTTTTTCGGATCTGCAGATCTATCATATCTAACAGTCGAGAGCATTACTCTAGAAGTCTTTAAAGAATTGATTTACTATTCATGCATCGGTTTTTCTTCGTGATTTGTCTTCACTCGCACAATTATATAGAATTTCATCACCACAATGACCTTCGAATCTCAAATGTGGCATTGGTTTTCAACTTGGATGACAAAGAGCCTTCGACTATCTTCTTACATTAAAGATGAAACATATGACTATCTACATATGACTATCTACATACTTTGATGGATGTACTTTTAATTTCTGTGTCTATTGTCTTATTCGTAATTCAATAGCACGTTTTGCAATTTCCACCTAGGGGTGTCAAAATGGATAATATCCCATGGGTCCACCCAATCCAAACCAATCCGTTAACCTAATGGGTTGATTGTTATGGTTATAATGTATTAATGGATCAAATAGGTAAATGAATTAAATGGTTTGAGTTGAAACGGATTGGATCAAAATGGTTTATGGATGGCAATGATTTAACCTATTAATCTTTAACATGCCATCATCATTACTCAATTATCATTATAATCATCATCATTCAATTAATTTATTATCATAATCAATATCACACTATAAACGAAAATCCATTTATATTCCTGCCAAAAATAAAAATCCATATATTTTTCCGCCAAAACGTAAACTCGTCTATTTTCCCACCAAAAACGTAAATCCGTAAATTATCCCGCCAAAAACGTTAATCCGTCTATTTTTCTGCCAAAAAATGTAAACCCGTCTATTTTCCCGCCATAAAAATAAATATGTCTATTTTTTCCCACCAAAAACGTAAATTCGTCTATTTTCCTACAAAAAATGCAAATCCGTCTATTTTCCCGCCAAAAAACATAAATCCGTCTATTTTTCCGCCAAAAAGCATAAATCTGTCTATTTTCGCCAAAACGTAAATATGTCTATTTCCCGTTTATTTTCCCACAAAAAACAAAAATTCGCAAATTTTCCCGTCAAAAACGTAAATCCGTCTATTTTCCCGCCAAAAAAAAATCTGCAAAATTTCCCACCCAAAACGTAAATCCGTTTATTTTCCTGCCAAAAACGAAAATTCGTCTATTTTCCCGCCAAAAAACATAAATCCGTCTATTTTTTCGTCAAAAACGTAAATCCGTCTGTTTTTTGCCAAAAACGTAAATCTGTCTATTTTCCCGTAAAAAAACGTAAATCTGTTTATTTTCCCGCAAAAAAACATAAATCCATCTATTTTCCCGTCAAAAACGTAAACCCACAAAATTTTCCGCCAAAAACGTAAATCCATCTATTTTCCCGCTAAAAACGTAAATCCGTCTATTTTCCCACCAAAAACATAAATCATTCTATTTTCCCGCCAAAAACGACAATTCGCAAAATTTTCCGCCCAAAACTTCAATCCATCTATTTTCCAGCCAAAATCGTAAATCTGTCTATTTTCCTACCAAAAACATAAATCCGTCTATTTTCCCACCAAAAACACAAATCCGTCTATTTTCCTGACAAAAAACGTAACTCCGTCTATTTTCCCGCCAAAAACGTATATTCGTCTATTTTTCCGGCCAAAATGTAAACTTGCAAATTTTCTCGCCTAAAAACGTAAATCCGCAAAACTTCCCGTCAAAAACGTAAAACCGTCTATTTTTCCGCCAAAAACATAAATCTATCTATTTTCCCCTCCAGAAATGTAAACCCGCAAATTTTCCCTCCTAAATGGTAAATTCGCAAAATTTCGTCCCAAAAACTTGAATTCGTCTATCTATAGTAACATTAGTTATAATATGAAGATACTGATAATGATAAGCATTATTTATTATTATAATTATTTATTAATTTTATTTTATATTATAACACAAAAAAAACGGAAAAAACGATTAAAACCATTATCCTTTTTTAATAGATTATAGGTTGATCCAAACCATTTACTAATTGAATTAGATTAACCCATCATCTATTTACCTATCAATCATTTTGGATATAGATTGATTTGGTTTGATTTATCCATATTGACATCTCTATTTTTCACCTTTGTAAGATTGACATGTCATTTTGGATTTTCTCAAGCGAAATTTTTTGTACCGCTTTTTTAATAAAAATAGTTTCGGCGAAATAAAAGGAAAATATTTTCTTTTTTTTTCCGACTAAAGAAAGCTTTATTAGACGATAGATTCAATGTCAGCATTGACAGATTCATACACGAAATTTGGAACACAGTCATATAAAGCCCAATCTCTAGGACTCAAAATAATTTGTCTAGAAAGTATATTTGCGCACCGGTTGGCCTCTCTGTACATGAAGGCAAACTGAAACTCTTCATATCTCGCGGCCCAGCGTAAGACCGCATCCACATAATGTGCAAGGCGTAAGTTATGTACCCTGCCTTTTACCAGCTGCGTTACATATTGGTTATCTCCTTCAAAGATAACTTTCTGAAACCCCAGACTGATGGCAGCTTGCATGGCCCAAATGAGAGCCGAGAGTTCCGCTGCATCTGTTGTATGTCGTCCTTGAAACTTCCCCATACCGCACTGCATGACTTGTCCATTATAGTTCCATATTATCCAATCCATTCCCGACTGACCATCCGCATGATTGGATACATCATAGTTACACTTGACCCACCCCTTTGGGGGTCTAATCCAATGGCCATTCTGAGGTCTCCGCTGGATATGTTGCGCATCCGTTGAAGTGGTTGCATTAATCCATTCTTATGCGTCTTCCATGGCTCGTTTTAGAAGCACACTTGTAGTAGTGTGGTGGTGGTTGAAAACTAGGTCATTCCTAGATTTCCAAAGCCTCCTAAGTATTAGGAAAGGGAGAGTCTGTTGGAGTCGTTGAATCGTAGGATCTTTGTGGATTTTGATAAAAAAAAAAAACGAAGTTTGTCTTCCAGGGAGGTATCCAGCCTATCCAAGAGATCCGTATTGATACCTGCCAGCCTCCAGACCGAGCGAGCATATGGACATAAAAAGAGAAGATGGTCCGTTGTTTCCTCTTCCGTACAACACCGATGACACCTAGGATCTACATCAATTTGTCGGCGACGGAGATTTGAGGATACCGCCAGAGCCTTCGAGCCAATACGCCACAAAAAGTGTTTATATTTAGGCCCTACGTTGAGTTGCCAGATATCCGTAGCAATGTCTGGTGAAGATGCTAGGAATGGCATGTTCTCCAATTGTTCCTCATGCTCCACTGCAAACCGATATCCAGATTTGGCCGTGTAAATGCCATCTCTAGTATACGGCCAGACAAACTTATCCTTCATTGGGTATAGAGGGAGGAAGGTTTTGAGGATATGGTGATGATCCTCCTCCTCAATTAGCTCTGAAATAGCTTGAACATTCCAATGGGGCTCGTTAGCATCTATGAGCACAGAGACTGGTAAGTGGGTATCAACTCCTTGACGAGTGATGGGTGGGCGGGCCGGGTGGACAGGAAGCCAGGGATCCGTACTAAGCTTGGTATCTTTTCCATTACCAATGCAAATATGACCACCTTTCAATAGCAGTTCACAGCCAAAGCGCAAAGAGCTCCACCCATAAGAGGGTTGTGTTCCCGCCTTGGCCTTAAGCAAATCGCCATCTTTAAAGTAGNGCGAGCTTTGAGGATACTATATAGTAAACTTTCTGGCCTCATCATAATTTTCCAAACTTGATTGGCCAGGAGTGCTTGGTTAAATTGATGTAGTTCACGAAAGCCTAGACCCCCAAACTTCTTGTGTTTAGTCATCCTTTTCCATGATACCCAAGCCATTTTCCGTTTATCATCCGCAGCACCCCTCCAAAACCGTGATAACAAGGAGTCTATCTCGTCACATATTTCCATGGGGAGCTTGAAACAGTTCATAGAATACACAGGCATTGCCAATGCCACACTTTTAATGAGGGTTTCTTTCCCAGCCAAGGATAAAAATCTCGTCTGCCAGCTTGTAATTTTCTTGGTCACCGCCTCTTTGATGTATTGAAACATCTCAATTTTCTTTCTGCCGAATTGTTCCGGCAATCCAAGATATTTACCTCCTCCCCCAATGTTCCCAATGTTCATGATCCGTTTGATCATTTGTCGTGTATGCTCATAGACTTTCGAACCAAAAGTAATGCATGATTTATCAAGGTTGATTACCTGTCCAGACGCCTTCGCATATTCATTGAAGATCTTAATGAGCGATTGACTATTTCGTGCATCCGCTTTCACAAAGAACAGAGAGTCATCGGCGAAGAGGAGATGCGACAGTTTAGGTCCCCCATTGCTAAGCTGGATGCTAGTGATTTCACCTCGGTCCCCCATTAATATTTTCTAACGACAATTATACCTTCTCATTTCTTTTTCTATTAACAAAATAATTCGTTTTTGATTTGGATTATCGAATTCGTTTAATTTAAAATCGTTGACAAAAAAAAAAAAAAGTTANAAATAGTACAACTCTAAATTTGATATAATACTGGTAGGGAGAAACTAAAATTGTGTAATTTATGAAGTTCCGGTAAAAAGTTTTTGTTGGTCAAAGTTACACTAAAATTTGAGAGAAAATCCCGTTAGAGTTGCCCTAATTAAAGCCTTTTTCGTAATCATCGGATCAGATGAGTGCCGCGTGTCGGTCATATGTGTCAGTGTGGACAGGCAACATCCGGTAACCAGTCATCCTCTCTCGCTCGAAATTAGAGAGTTTACAATACAGGTTATCAACATCCACGTTGATAATGAAAAGTGGAGAAGAAGAGGAGAATATGGTTACCCTTGAAAGTCTGAGTAAGAAAATGGATGATTTCGCAAAGGCTAGAGACTGGGAGAAGTATCACACCCCAAGGAATCTCCTCTTAGCCATGGTATCTCTTTTATTTATTTTGTGACTCGAGAATACGCCTTTTACGAAAATGTAGAATAGATCTTGAAAGTTTTGTTTTTTAACTGGATGGTCTGACAAATTTGGCTTCTTTGGCTATCAAACCTGGTCCCGTTTTATTTTGTTTACTGGTCTTTGATTTGGTTTTCATATATGTTATTCTCCTAATCTTTTATTTCCATGAAAATTCTCTTTTTTTTTTTTAACTAGAATGCTGCTTTTTGAGTGGAATATTATGATCTGCTTGTGTGTGTTTGTTTTTGCTTTAGAAATGATCTACAAAAAAATTGAAAAGAGCTTATGAGTATCATCAAATTTGCAGGTTGGTGAAGTGGGAGAGCTATCAGAGATATTCCAATGGAAAGGGGAAGTGGCAAGAGGACTTCCAGATTGGAAAGAAGAAGAGAAAGTGCATCTTGGTGAAGAGTTATCAGATGTGTTATTGTATCTGGTGAGGCTTTCAGATGCATGCGGGGTCGATTTAGGCCAAGCCGCTCTGCGAAAACTCCAGCTCAATGCCATTAAGTATCCAATTGTCAAACAGACTGATCAGCCTGTTGGTGACGGTGAACATTCAAGCAGCAATATTAAGTTGACCGAAGAAAAATAATCTCTCTTCCTATCCTTGAAGTGGTTCTATGTGTATGCCAGATTGTTTTGCACCAATAAGATATAAACTTTGAATGCTCCTTGTTTTTCTATAACAGAGATGCTCTCTTACAAAGATCACATTTAAATACATCATGAATTAGTAGGCCACATACAAGATAATTGATATGAATGCCATTTTTGTTACCTCTTGCATCAAATGCGAGCGCTTCTAACACTACCCTATACCCTCCCCCTCTAAAACCTTTACTTCCAAGGTCCGAAATGCTATCGGTCCATAAAATCTAAACCGGAAAGTATTTTGCTATGAATGTCTCTTCGTGTGTTCTCTTCCTTTACATGTTTGTGGCTGCTGATGCCGATGCTGCTCATGATTCAGCTGCATGGCCACTGCTTTGCAGAGACAGAAGGTCCCTGATTCGAAACCCGTTGCCCCAGAAAGAGGCAAGGCATAGACCCATTATGGCCATTACAACCACAGAGCAAGCTGCCGGTACGGCCTGGCTGCTACCAAGGAATTGGCTTGCAAGAAGCCCGGCTAATGTTGAGCTCTGCATTCCTGTGCAAAGGGAGATCGTCCGGCTTACTTCTTCCTCTTGCCTAGTGTAAAAAATTCCATAATGTAACCCAATAAATTTTAAGAGTTTTAAGGGTTTTCGCAAGTTTATGAAAATACAAATAATGGCGTTACCTTAAGCCTGGGATCTTAGAGAACCAATACCCCAAAACAAATGCACACGCATGGAATGTAAGAACTGGAAGAATCAATCTAAGACCTTCTGTTGAAAGAATCTGACTTCGATTTATGGAAAGTGGGCTTCCAATGCATAATGAAGTGCATATCATGGCAACAAATGGCATCACAGGTCGAAGAAGAGTTACCACAGGCTTTGCATAAGTATTTAACACAAGGCCAAGAGTAACTGGAACAAGCACCACCTACAGATGGTAAAGCACGTTGAATGTTGAATCTCCAACGAGAAGGATGATTAGTTCTTCATGACCATATTGCTAAGCTTTCTTACCTGTAGTATGGATTTGGACATGGCAATTGCATCAACAGGAACAACCGATCCAATTAGAAGACCGCTTAGCAAAGGGGTAAATAGAACAGAGGCAATAGTAGTACAACTTGTGAGAAGAATGCTCATGGCCACATCTGCTTTGCTCAGAGAACTAGCATAGCTAGATAACTGAGCCCCAGCAACACAGCAGGTGAGTACAAAACCGGCGTAGAAGATCCTTGGCATTCCAAAGGCATTAGCAACTAAAACCCCAAGGAGCGGTTTCAGCACATACTGAGCAATAAACCCAACAGATAACGGAATGGGTCTGCAACAACAATAATATGTCCTCAAGAGTGTTAGGGAGGGTTCTGCTCAAGAAAACTGGCAAAAGAAGGGTCGGGTTACCGTTTGAAAGCAAGAGCAAAATCGTCAACTGAAAGTTGGATTCCGATGGATAACATTATCCCTCCAAGAGCAGGAGCATACAGTTCCTTGGATACCCTGAAAACATTTGATGTGATATTCATCTACAATCCCATTCTCTAAACAGCAGATGACTTGAAAACAGAGCAACGGAGCAGTATACAGAACAATAAGCTGTGTAAAAGCTAGAAGCTTTCTCGTTGATTCTCTTCAAACATATGTTCATGTATGTAAGGAAGAATCTAAATTCCCATTGTTAATAATTCGAATCGTGCAAGGCTAAGGTAGAGAGAGAGTGTGTGAGTTTGTGTGTACAAACCAAGTGAAAGTAGATGGGTAGGAGAGAGCAGCAACGGCGGTGAGGGCGACAACAAACGGAAGCAAAGAAGACAAAAACTGAGACGAATCTGCCTTCTCCGGAGCTTCGTTTCCACCACAGAACGATAACAGAGACATGTTTCCATCTCTCCACTGAAACCCAATTCTCCCCATGAACGGCGTCGTTGAGCACGCCACCGCAGTATATAATCCGCCGCCGCTTCTCAGCCGCAGACCAAAATCAGTACGCGATGACGAATGAATACAAGAGAAGGATGAATAAGAAGACCACGATTTAGCGGGAAGATGACAATCGGAAAGCCTCTGTCTGGACATAGCCGGTGGAGGGAAAGACAAAGAGGCGATTAACGCCATTCTTCTTTTCTTTCTTTTTTAAAGGTGAAAGCAATATCTTTTACAAATTAAGGGTAGCTTTTGACGATACAAGGTGGCAGAGAAAGCTGAAGCGCCACCGTTAAATGGCGCTGTTGACCGACGAGGGAAGGAAAATGGAAAAATTGAGAGGGTGAGGTTTGGAGTTGTAGAAGAAAGAAGCAAAAAAGCGATAATATGATAAAAATATATATATATATAATATATATTAAAATCGTTAAGGTTTAGTTGAGTGATTGACAGCAAGTTCACTGAGATTGGTTCTGTTTTAATTAGCATAAACGCTTCTTCGAGCATCTTGGTTTGTCTTTCCGCATCAGGATTTGGGTAAAGCACTGTTATTTGTTAGGTCAAAGACTCAAAATTATTATATTTGTTTGGACGCAAAATTCAAATGTATTAAGAAAATGTCTATACATATGCATCACATGAATAATAGAAATTAGAAAGATCTCTACATTATTTATATTAACACTAAACTAAAGAATAATGTGTACGTAAATCCATAAATGTAACTGACATTTGAACCTGACATCAAATCTCTAATCCCTTTTTCTTGCAACTTGTAATACTGTGATTCAAATTTAGGAGATGGTTTGATACAAGAAAAATAAGTGAACCATAATTAGAAGCTTGGTTTGGTCCGCTTCGACAGTGCTGAGAATTGCTGAGAACATAATCAGAGGGATCTTGCTTTGGAAGAGTTACAGATCATATCGATTGTAACACCCCCGACCAGGATTAGGTCAAAGTCAACTAATCTGCCGTGCAACAATCAAACAAGAACATGCACGATAAACCAATTAACCTTAACAAAATGTCTCGACTGGAGATGCTACAACTATGTTCCCCAACACTCGACCCGAGGTTTCCAGAACAAATCTGGAATCCCAAGATCAAACATTTGAGAACATGTATCCTAACAGACCCAAATTAAGGCTTTGCAACCCGCTTCCAGATCCGCTAGTTGGTTCGTCCAGGACGAGGACTAGTACCATATGGAACCCAAATACTTGGCAAACATACTTTATTCATATAGTACTTAGGTTCAAATACATAAAACATATATACAGTCGACCATTTTTAAACCGTTATGTATTAAAATACATACTCATTTGCAAAAGGCACAAACTCTACGCCAGCAGCACAACTCCTTAACCCAACAGATATCCACTAAAGTTTACCTGCGAAACGAAGAGTCTAATGAGCAACTAATTTGCTAAGTGAGTCGGGTTCCCTAAGATTAGTCTTTCCCCCCAATGCACAGTGGTTATGAAACAAT
>OVAN01015123.1:0-11551 GCA_900406275.1 Anastatica hierochuntica
GTCCCGAAAGGTTCTGTTTTCTAGTTTCAGAGATCCAGGGTTGCATCACTCACCCATAAGCTGGAGAATCCTCGACTCCTTCTATTGCCATGGCGACAAAAAACCCTGAAGAATCCAAGGGGACTCAAGCTCGTCAATTCTGGTTGTTGTGGCCACAATGGCCCAATACGGTCTGACGGCCGTACTAAGGGTTCCTCTGTCTTCTGACCATGGTTTTTGGTGCTGATGTGGCTCACCTTCGATTTGAATTTTCGTCTTCAGTCCACTAATCCTCGTCATGGACAGCCTTGGCAACATCAAAATTGAAGGAAGTGCCAAGGATGTCCAACACGACAGGAAGAGATCACCAAGGTGTAATTCCATTCGGATTGGAAGCGACCAAAGCACTGGTCCACCATTGTTGCATAGCTTGATGGAAAATCTCGAGGGTCGTTACTCTGTCACCACAGGCGTTGTGCACTTCCTAACAAATTTTGAAGCACCATGGAGAGATTGACGTGAAGCGACAGTCACGGTTCCCTATCCTAGCATGATCTCCATCCTTGGACAACGGGGAATATCCAGAGTCGACTTCTGAATTTAGGGAAACCCAAGAGACTCCTAGGCGATTGAGGTTGATCCTTTGACGATAACATACCAGATCTATAAGTCATAAGAGAAAACAGTCAGGTTGCATGTCCATGAACTTGGATGATGAAACGCTAAAAGCCACACTTTAGAGATTTCTTCAAGTTTGTCAAAAGGATCAGACGGCTAAAGCATGACGATTCGCTACAGAGATCAGAGAAAAGAGTTACCTTAGTACCAGAAGCTGATGCGACAGAGATGCGAACGACGGAAACCGTTAGAGATCTGCAAGATCAAAAGGGAAATGGTTAGAGCCTGCTCAAGGATCCACGGAGAAGATCATCAACGGTGAAATCGCTATCAAAATCGAAGATCCACTGCCATCGCATCAACGCAATCACTACTAAGGGTAAAAGAGAGCAAGATCTATCGGAGATATGCCAAAGACTTACCGAAAAAGCAGAGAAAGTGGTGGCTCCTCGAGAGAAAACCCTAATGTGACTATGGAGAGGCAAGCGAAAAAGTGAAATGACCAAGACTCATCACTTTCCCGGCTATATAACCCTAGCGGTAATGGGCCGGAGACAAAAGAGAAGCCTATATCACGCCAAAAGTTCATGCCCAATAGTTCATCTAAAAGATGCGGCACGCTAATGAGATTCACCAAGGATGAAGCCATAGCAGCGAAGAAATGCGATTCCATCGAGAGCCATGGCTGAAGTTGTACTATATTTTCTTAATTTTACAAAATCGATCCCAAACTAAGGTATGAACCAAAATCTGTTAAGAAATTATCTACTCTTCAAATTCCACACGTGGAAAATGAAGAATGGGGGGGGGGGCAACTGTTGGGGGGAATTTTATTCCCTTNATAGCCTAGACCAAGGAGACATAAATAAACTCCCTAGTTGTAGGTGTAAACCAAGGCCATAACCAAGGACACCACCGCCAAGCCGAGGTCATAGAGGAGGTAGGGTAGATATTCCCTTAGTCGGTCTAAATATTAAGAGATAAGAACAAGTACCCAATTGAATCTAGAGAAATATTCCTTATTGTAAGATAGACTCGAATATAGAATTTATTAATAAAATAAATGGAAATACTCGAATTCAAAGGCAATAAATACAAAGGGAAGAACTCTGATTCAAGGATCCAAAACTTTGACAAACACATATGCTTATAACCGATCTCTCTTATTCAATCAATAAAGAAGAATTATTTTACATTACTTTTTGTCTCTTTCGCTCATCTCTTTCAAAAAACCCTAAAACCATCGACAAACTTGTTCTTTTTCTTCTCCATCGAAGAATCACCAAAAAATCCCCAAACACTGTGGACAATCCATGGAAGTGATTTTGCTTCACCAAGGCTATGATCTGAAGTTTAATCTCAAATCATTCCTTTGAGGTTGAGGAGGACGAATTGGATTCCTGTTGCACGATTGTTTATACATACAAAATCTCAACGAAGATTTAATATTTATAAAAGCCTGTTTCATAATGATCACACAATCTGCAAGTGCACATATATGCTATTGTAGTACTTTGGGGTCGAACCACAA
Source organism: Anastatica hierochuntica (assembly GCA_900406275.1). Classification (NCBI taxonomy): domain Eukaryota; kingdom Viridiplantae; phylum Streptophyta; class Magnoliopsida; order Brassicales; family Brassicaceae; genus Anastatica; species Anastatica hierochuntica. The sequence goes on from OVAN01015123.1 coordinate 2,129, forward strand.
GGACCACGTCAAGCTAGAAAAGTCTAAATTTTGAGAATCCACAATCCCTCCTAATCTAAGCAAATCGAGAAGGTTTGGGGGTCCTAAAAATATACTAAGCAATGCAAATCAAAAGCAATAACATAAACAAGAAAGAGAAAGCAAAGCAAGAAAGTAAATTAAGCAATAGAAACAAACATTAACTTAAATGGTAAAGACAAGAATTAAAGATAATTAAAGTGATGGGTCAAGGGTGATTGTAATTGAAGAGACCTGTAAGATGGTAATAGTGGTGTTAGTTCAAGCTATTAAGAGAAATTCTATGACCAAAGACATATATAGTTTACTCCACTCATATGGTAGTAAGCCATTTCCTATGTGATGCAATCACTCAACTCTCGCTTATTGTGGTTGACAAATCAATAAGAATCATTAAGAATAGGTCCCTTGAGTCTCTAAACTACCTAGCAATCAACTCTCATTGGCTAATAAAGGTTTAACATGAATTAGGTTCTCCTAGACATTTCATTGAACACCTCTCGGGCGTGAAATGCATACATGTCAAGATACCTTCAAATCAAGCATTAAGGCCATTAAAAACTAAAGAAAAATTATCCCTAACACCATCATTACACTTCTAGCTAGCCAAATATCAAACACCCACGATCCATCTAAAGAACCTACTCACAAATCATGGAAGAGAAGAGAGTAGAGATGAGAAGTATAAACATAAATAGATAGATAAAAGATCAAAGATTCATAAATATAACGAGAGACTCTTGATCTAAAAGATCAAGAGAATCAACTTAGAACATAAATAAAAGTGTTGAAAAGTTGATAGAAGAGTAGAGGTTATGATCTTGGAGGCTAAGAAGGGGTATATATACTAAAGGAGGAAGAGAGGGTACCCTAAAAAGGGTTTTTTCTCGTCAACGTCGTTTGGCATCGACCCAAGGAAGGCTAGCATCGACCCCTGGGTCGATGCAGGGGTTGATTCAGGCTCACGTTGGGAAGAAGAACTTCAACTGAGACTGTCATCGACCCAAAGTGGGCTAGCATCGACCTCTGGGTCGATGCCAGGGTTCCTTGGCTGCTTCTTCTTGTTCTTTCAATTGCCGTCAGAATGGCATATTATTTGCATATACTCTCTTCTCAACTTCCACTTGGCTCTTGATTCTATTTTTTTCTTAAGCGTTTAAGCATGAATAATCCATCATCCAAGCTCTCAAGTTGCTCATCCAAAGGTTGTACTTACCAATGCAAAAGAATGCAATGCAAAGACAAAATCCTAAACTTGACTCAACTTAGAAACTGTATGAGTTCTAACACCTAAATGCATTATATAAAACCTAAATGCAACTAAAACACATACTAAATGATGCTAAATATGAGTTAAATTATGAACACTTCAATTCCTATCCAAGAAAAATGAATCAGAAGAACCGAAGTCTCCAATAGTTTGAAGATAGCGAGGCTGATTCTATTGAGCTCATCCTTGAGGGGGTTGATTCTACGGTAAACCTTGGTTAGTCAAAGCTTGAAGTATTTGTTCGAATTGTTGTAATCCAACTAAATTCTCAGGTGGAATTTGTTGTGGGTTATCCACTCGAACAGGTGCATTTCCTCTTCTTGGTTTGTTTTGTGGAACGGGGGCAGCACCAAGAGGTTCTTGTGGGTTTCCTTGGACTCCTTGAAGTCTTACAGCAGCAGGTAAGTTAGATTGAGGTGGAAGAAGGGCAGCAGGGTCGATGGCAAGTCCATGGCCAGCAACTACGTCTCCTTGTTCATTGAGAACGGTTTGATTCTCCAAAAGACGTGGCCGTTTGTGTGGAGGATTCTAGTTCGGATTTTCCATAGCAGCTAATCTTTCTCTTTTTTTTCTTCTTAAGGTACGTTTAATGATGTCAATGTGAGGAATGGTTGTAGATGGGTTGTCCAAATAAGGTCTCATTTGCATAAAATCATAAAAGAAAAACAAAAAAGAAATAGAAATTGAAAATAAAAGTGTTCTAGACTAAAATCAATAAAGAAAAGTTTGTAGGTAACAAATCAATTTCCCGGAAACGGCGCCAGAAAGTTTGATAGCATGTCAAGTTTAACCCAAAAAGACATTACTGCTACAATTGAACAGCGTAGATGCAGTACTTCGGGTTATCGATCCCACGACGACTAAGATCTTACACTACGAATTTCCAGATTATTTTAAGCTAAAAAAGAAAATAAAAGAGTTGTTTGGTGAGTTTAAAAGTAAAATACAACAACTTAAAATGATTAAGATGATGTAAATCAACGGGAAAAAGCGTTAGGCACATAGAAAATTCGCAGAGAATCATGCATCATAGAGAAAACGTATTTGTTTAGGGATTAGGATTAAGCAACGTCTAGAACTCAAAAACACTAATTTTGGATCCTCTCCACTTTCGAGGTTCGGGATTCTATACTAAATATCAAAGAACCTAGACTTTTGAATGGTCTTAAAATAAATTAGCTTGCATTAAACAAATGCAAGGTTTGATAAGCTCACTGAACGAAGGCGATCTACTTTCGAAGCTTCCTTGAGATAAGCTTGTCAAAGATTTAGTTCAACTGATTTAACAAACTTTTGGAATGAAAATCTACCTATGGACAGAATACTAGATGCGCAAATAGAGTAATCATGCATAAAGATCAACCGAGACAAAGACTATATGAATCCCTAATCAAATACAAGTATCTCATGATAACATGATCTCTTTGAGAATCCTACAAACCTAACTTATGAACTACTCAAAGATGGAGCATGAAAATGAGCAAGCAATCAATGCGAAAAACATCATTAAATAGATCAAGAGTAAAGAAATCTTCTCTATGACAAAGTATGGAATGGATCTCTTCAAAGAATACTTCGAAACTTGAATAACAAATAAAGAATCTCTCAAAGCTTTTGACGGCTTGTAACTCTCTGTAAAACTTTGTGGCTCTCCCTTTCTAAAGGCTAAAAAACTTATTTATAATAGTAGGGTTTTTTAGGTCGTCCTTGGTTATGTCGGTTCTTGCGGAATCAAATTTGGTTAAGCGATCCGAAAGTTATGAGTCAAAATTGAGCACTCGTCCGGTGGTGGTAACTCCTTCACCCGGTCACAGTTTCAAATGTTGCTCCACTTGCTTTCTTTCCGGAATAGACAGGCGTGTCTTCGCTAAAACGGCTATAACTTCTCGGGCACGACCCCAAATGACTTCAAACCCCTTACATTTGAAATCTAACTCAAAATTTCAACTACTGACCAAATTGCAGCTCAACCCAGTGAAGGGAAGACCTTCTTTCATGACGAGCTTTCTGATGTGAGATCCTGTCAAGATTTGTAAAATGCAAAACTAAAGTGGAAGAGCCTCTGTCTTCATGATCCGTCAATGAAACTTGCTTGGTAATATGAATGAGGTCCAATTAGCATGTTTCTCTATCCTTTTTTATGATTTACCCTAATTAGTCCCTAAAATCACAAATAAGAGAAAACTACCTCTAGAGGTCGAAAAAGCATTAAAAACCTGCAAATGAGTACGTAAAAATCCAACCCAAAACTTTAAAACAATAGTGTTATCAATTAACAATAGTTCCAAAGGCCATAGATGCCTTCTTTTCGTCGGCCATAGATGTCATCTTCTCATCAGCCACAAATGCCTTCTTCTCGTTGGTAGTTGTCATGGTGTGTTAATAGACCAAACTCAAAATAGGTTGTCCAAAGGACATAGATGTCATTTTCTCACTAGCCACAATTACCATTTCCTCGTAAATATTCTTCACGGTGTGTTTAGATGCCTAACCGAAAAGTGCTCTCCCAAATGCATAGATGCCATATGCTAGATGTAAATGTCGAGCTACTCTTTTGTTCATATGTTCAAATCTATGGAGCTTTCAAGATCAAAGATAGAAGGATTTTCTCTCTCCAATCTTCTTGTCTTTCTGAGACTATTTTCCCCATCCTTGATATCGTTTCGCGCTGGACTTTCTCTTGTACTACCCTAAGCCTTGCAAAGATATTGATAATCAAGGGTGTTGGGTCGCGAGAATTCTCTCGTCCTGCTCATGTCAATCTTTTCTGTGACCTAGTGTTTCGGCACTTTCGGCGCAAACATGGAGTTTCAAAACCACAGAGACCTTCCTGTCTCTTTTATGGCATTGGTGTTCTTATTGGTTGGCTAGGAGCTTCCGAATATTTTCCTACAATATTGATGGATAATTAGATTTTTTACCGTTATCTTTCTTAATGTTTATATCTTTAATTTCCCGTGCTTATTGTCTTATTTGTAGTTCAATAGCATGTTTTTATAACTCTCACCCTTGTAAGGTCGGTGATTTGTCAATATTTTAGTAGGTTTTTACTATGGTTTTCACACGAGATCTAAGGTTTTTAGTATGTATTCGGATTGTTTTGGCGCGGATTTATGTTCTTTGTTGTTTTTACAGGATTCGAGCTTGAATGTGCGAAAATAATGCATGTTGGATGGATATCAAGCGTTGATGGAAGTGTTCTTGCAAAGCTAGAAAATACCCAGGAATTGGGACACACATCGACCGATCCCTGTCTGGATCGAAGGATCCCTGTCCCGATCTGCGGACCGGTTTTACGAAGAACCAGACCGAACTTATTTCGAACTAGATTACAACAAAAAGACCTAGGCTCCTGATTTTACTTTCAGAATGCAACTTTTCTGAGTTTTAGAGAGGAGAGATTGAGTTTGTAACCTAGGGGGAAGAAGTCTTTTTTTCTTCAATCGAGAAGTCTTCGGAACCCTCTTTTTACTTTTGTTTATGCATAATACAATCATGTCTCTCATGAATTTGATCTGTGTTTTTGCTATTTCCATGAGTGAGTATTCTGTTCGTTGGGTTTGGGGATTCTCACATAGGGATTCATGAGTTGTTGATATAGAATCGCATGATTAGGGATTTAATCTAATAAATCTTTATCGTTGATTGTTCGTAATGCATGAAACTGAATTGATCACTTAGTTTCTGAACTTAGGTAATTTTAACTGCTGGAAAGTGAATGCTTAAATGCCTGAAACAATCCTAGACTAACAATTCTTCTTAAGCCAACGGAAGTTTATGTTTAAGTGAATTGTGAACCTATCAAACCTGTTAGTAATGCATGATTAGAAATCGAGGGTCAACGGAAGTTAGTCTCGAGAATGCATAGAGAGCTGTTCGTACGGAAGTAGATCAGTTCTAGATTATAATTTGAGTTCAAGACGGTTCTTAACATTTTCCCTANGTCTATAATTTGAATCAACAATGAATTGTTTCCCTTAGAATACCCGATGCCTAACACTTTTTTGATTGTTTTACAACCTCCTCGTTTGCTTCCTGCTTTTCTTTGCTCTCTTGATTTCGACATTTGTATTATCTTTAAAGACATCTTTTTAGCCTTAGCCCGCTGTGTGATCCGATATTTCTTCGTGCTACCTTTGGTCTCTGTGGATTCGATCCCAAACCACTACAACGTACAATTGTGCGCTTGCACTGTTATCTAGGGCGAAAACCTGAGCTATCAAGTTTTCTAGCGCCGTTGTCGGGGACCAATAGGGAGTCTTAGAACTTAGGATCATTGCGAGCCTAAGGCATTTTTCTTTGTTTTGTTTAATCTCTTCTTTTTCTTTTCTACTTTTGTGCTTTCAGGTGCATTAACAGGCCTCACATTAGAATCCAAGGGACATCGAATCTTGTTGAATTCGAACCTAACCCTTCGCGTTTAGAGAGACAGTAGAAGAAAGAGAAGTTGCTGGAGGTTATTGAAGAATTTGAGTTTGCTTAAATCATGGGTGACAACTTGCGAGATCCCTTTCAAGTTCATCATAATTCTCTCTTTCTTGGAGCTCGTCCAGGAGCTAACCCACCTGCTGGAGGTGGTGAAAATGTTGGTGCTCAGTAAGCTGGCCAGCAGAGTGTTGCAGCTGAGGGGCAACAAGGCGCAAATCAACTTCAACAGAGGATGAATCTGGCGCAATATTACACTCTGGAGGCCTTTTATGTGAATCGTGTTGGGATTCGTCCGCCTCCCATTGAGAGAAGACACTTTGAGATCAAGACTAGTCTCATTATATTAGTGTAGCAGAACTAGTATCATGGGTTTCCATCACCATCTGGATATTCAGCACAACGGAGTACCTGCTGATGCTCTGAAATGTAGGTTGTTCACTTTCTCTCTGAATGATAAAGCTACAAGATTGTACAATAGCCTAGAGCCTGATTCTCTGAGGACATGGGACGAGATCAAGGCTGCCTTCCTTGGGTATTTCTTCACGAAATCGCGGTCTATGTCTGTGAGAAACAAGATTGCAGGATTTCGCCAATAAAATGCTGAGAGTTTTCATGCAGCTTGGGAGAGATTAAGAGAGTATCTCAATGATTGTCCTCGTCATGAGTTCACAGATTGGAACCTCCTTAACATTTTCTACAATGAAGTTGAGGAGAAATATCATAATGCTATGGACACTGCTAGCAATGGTGATTTCAGCAACAAGATTGTGCAGGAAGCTTATCAGTTGGTGAATAACATGGCGAATAGTCAGGCTAATCGCAGATCAAACTATGAGCGTGGTAGAGGAGTTGTGTCATTAGATGCGAAGAGAATTGATGATTTGCAGTCAAAGCTCGACGAGCTAATGAGAAGAGATCAGCAGAGAGTGAACTTTGTTGGTGAACAGAATGAAGCACTTGTGCTTCAAGAGCAGAAAATGGAAAAAATGTACCATAAATACATGCCTGAGGAGCTGAATGGTAGACAGGCAGATGTGAATTACATTGGTGGTCAGGGAAAATTCGTTAATAAAGGTTTTAATCAACAAAATCAGTTCCAGAAGAAGCCATACAATCAGAATCAGAGTGTCTTCAACTCTGGAGTTCAGAACAAGAACAGTGGTTTCGTGAACAGTGGCTATCAGCAGAAGCAGTTTTGTTCAGGAGGATTCAAGAATAACTATCAGTCGGGATACCAAAATCAGAACAAAGGACAGTCTTCTGCGTCTTCTAAAGATAGTGATCTGAAACAAATGCTTCACCAAGTGCTGGAAAATCAAACCAAGTCTGTTGTGGAGATCAATCAGAAAGTCGATAGCATGTACAGTGACCTCAATGGGAAGTTTGAGGCTATGAGTGTTCGAATGAAGATGCTGGAAACATAGGGTGCTCAGACTTCTTCAAGCAACAGAGCTCCTCTAGGTGTCATTCCAGCCAAACCAGAGAAGAATCTGAAGCAATACTGCAATGCTATCAAAGTCCGAGGCGAAAAGTCATTCAAAAGTCGTCTTGGAGATAGATCGGTCGATCCCTGGCCCTGTATCGGTTGATCCATGTCCCAGAAGCACATAGTAATTTTCGAAGTTTTGGGATTGATCGATTGCCTGAAACGATCGATCGATCATCTAGAGACAAGGATCGATCGATCCCTGTCTTTGGATCGATCAATCCCTGTCCTGACGGGGAGGTATCGAATTTTCTCGATGAAACGAAGGCACAAGAGGTTGAGGATGAGAATGTGCGACTCCCACCTTATGTTCCCAAGCCTCCATATCCTTCTAGACCTCGTCAAAAGATCAAGGCACGCGAGTATGAAAAACTTAAGAATCTCATTGATTACATGTGTGATTGCCTTTTGTTGAGGCAGTTAAGATGGTACAATCTCTTAAGAGGTACATGAAGGAGATTCTCTCAGATCGCATGACCTTAGAACAAGGTGTATCGGTTCTTACTGTGGAGTGTAGCACAGATCTTCAGAAAATAGCACGGGAGAAACGCGAAGATCCATGTCCTTTTGTTTTGCCTTTCGAGAGATGTCTGTGTGACTTGGGCTCTGGAGTTAGCTTGATGTCGTTGTCTGTCTCGTAGAGGCTTAACATGGTGAACTATAAGCCCACGAAGATGTCTCTGATACTTGCAGATAGATCAGTTCACAAGCCCATAGGTGTTCTTGATAACATTTCTGTTGGTGTTGCGAAAGGCTATGTATACACTGATTTCGTAGTCTTGGAGCTTGATGAAGAACCCAAGGATCCTATCATCTTGGGTAGACCATTCTTATCTACTGCTAGAGCGATGATTGATGTTCAGAATGGTCAGATTGATCTGCAATTGGGTAAGCTAGATGTGCGTTTCAATCTCGAGAAGTCAAGAAAGAAGCCTACCATAGATGGGCAAGCATTTTGGGTTGACACATTGACTATGGTGATTGAGGAGGCTGTAGAGGAACCTTACACCGAGCAGTCTTTTTAGATATCCTTATCTCGGATTGACGTAGAGAGTGGTCTATTGAGTAAAGACACTATGGTGGTTTAAGAAAATAATGACATCAAAGAAGTCCTGGATGGAGACGTTCATTCTACAGTAAGAAAACTCAAGACCAAAAAGAAGGTGTATCAGAAGAAGCACAATACTGAGGAGAGCTCTGAGTTGACCTTGATCCCTCTTGGATGCGATGGAGGTGCTATTGAGTACAAAGTTAAGCGTAAAGGCAGATTCAGACCTTTCTCCCAGGTCAGAGCCATCATTACGCTTGAGGTTAAAGAGAAAGGCGCAGCTGCTGTGAAGAAGGCAATGAGCAGCATCTTTAAGCTGAAGATTTTGCTGGTGGAGCTTGCTTCGGGGCGAGTTCCAAGGCCCTTCCAGACTGATCCATCGCCACTACAGTCAGGCTCGTGACGTTAAACAAGCACTGAGTGGGAGGAAACCCACTAGGTAGTTTTCTTTTTATTTTTAGGTAGTTTGTAGTGTTTTTGGCTTTTGTGCTTTAGATTTTGGTGCTCTTTATGTTTTTCGTGTTTTTGGCTATCGTATTGCTGGAAAAAGATCACCAGACAGACAGACAGGGATCGATAGATCCCTGTCTCTGGATCGATCGATCCCTGTCTCAATTACGAGGCTATTTTACACAGTTTCAGGTAAAATTGCTATTTCCCGTTTCTTTTCTTTTGGATTTTTATTTTTATTTGAGACTTACCCCATCTTTGGATTTGTTTCACACCGAGACGGTGTGAGATAAGTCTGGGGGAGGTTACTGATGTTTTTCTTTTGGTGTTGTTTGAATCATTTTTATGTTTCTATTGAGTCAGTTATGGATTATGTATGCTTTGTGATGATTTTTGACTATTATCTCTGCGCATTGCACTTTATTTTATATGTTCATTGACCATTTCATTTTGACTTTTAGCGCAGGAAAACCAGAGTAACTCATGACCAAACTCCCCACCAGAAATCTCTAGAACTCAGAATTTTGTCTAAAATGTTATTAACTCTATCTTATTTGGCTTACTAATGAACTTTAAATGCTTTGATCCGGGAACTTAAATCTGGAATCAAACCCCATCATTCAGGATTACATCCCCATTTTTCTATCATCTTTTTCGGTAATCATGAGTGATCAGACTCATTTTTAGTCTGGCACCACACCCTTACCTTATCTCCTTGATTCT
>OVAN01015124.1:0-11550 GCA_900406275.1 Anastatica hierochuntica
ATGTAAAATTTCTTTTCCTTTTAAGTGTATTTCTGTAAATTAATCTTAAATCATTTAAGTACTTTTAATTACACTTTAATCTTATTGGCTAATAACATCCGAAATCCCTCTCTGGTTGACACCTCAGCTTTAGAATTCAAAATCTTCTCAAAATGTCTCCTCAATTAATATATAGAGATAAGTTTTCAATCGAGTTTCTGGTTTTGTACTTTTACCAAAACTAGGTGATATGTTTGCGTAATACGCGAAACCAAGTATTTAAATGATTATATATGATCAATTTATATCTTCAAAATTATTGTTAGTAAGCTAAACAAATTATTTTCATAATGATTATTTTAAGAAAAAGAGCAAATTTAGTAATACTTCTCGAAAATTGTCACTCATTTTATATTAGAATTTGAGTATGAAGATCATTATGGACATATATTGTATCAACATTTTGTGAATAATATTTAAATTGGTTCTAGCAATGGATTACTGATATATAAGTGAAGTATTCTGACCAAAAAAAAAAGAGTGAAGTATATTTGAACACTATCTTCAGTTATTTTAGTTTGACTATGATTTTAAACCATCAAAATAATAAACCCAAAACTCAAAAATTTAACTTCTAAAATTCATTTGGAATCTTCGTGGTAAAAAAATTAAGTTAGTGTATTTAAAAAAAAATTTGTTGTTTCTTATTAACATCTCTAATATATATTTCTTATTAACGTCTCTTATTGACATAAATAATAATTTAAATAATGAATTAATACAAAACCAATCAAAATTCTGTAAGTTATCATGTCATAATTTTAATTTTAAAAGTGGTTTTTGTGATAACATGTGTCAAACATATAGGGATATCTCTCCCTGCAAAATCAAATATGTATAATTTTGAATTAGCATTTATAAATCATAGAAACAATAACAGAAGAATTTTAAGACCACATAACAACACTAGATTTTGTTTGGATTTTTAAATCCATAGAAAGTACGCAAAACAATTCTGGTTTACGAGTGAGCAATTTGTTCTTTTGAAATAGCGATGTTAAAACCATAATTTTATTTATAAATTTGTATTGAAAATATAAAACGAGAAAAAAACACTAAAACTTTATAACGATAATATTTTTACAACTGAAAGAGAACAAAATTGGATTAACATTTGATTAGCCAAATAATTTAAACAGGTTTACATTTTTCAGACGGACAAAATTCAAAAACAAACAAAATCTCTTCTGAAGAAAAACAAAACACAGTTCATGTTAAGACATATTGGGTACTGTTTCAGCTTGAGCTTTAGAAAATCCTTCTGAACTTTTTGACAATGCTTCAGCTTCATCATAAGCACGAGCTTTTGAGTTCATCGTCTCTGTTCTTTCTTCTTTGTCCTCCTCTTTGTCCATTACTATTCTTGATGGAGCTTCTTCGGTTTCGGTTGATTTCTTTGTCTCTATATTCTCTTCATTATTCATGTCATTGACTTCAATCTCTAAACCTATAGTTTCACTTGTCTTTGAGTGTTTTATCTCTGCACTCTCCTCTTCCTCGTCTCTGACTTCATCCATGACCACAACTTCTGGAGCTTTAGTTTCAGTTCTCTCTGATATATCGGATACAGAGTTGTTGTTGTTGTTGTTGTTGTTGTTGTCTCCTTCTTTCATGAACTCGCCTATTTCCAAAAGCTTTCGCGCTTTTAATTCGCCTTCTTCATTAACATTGTCTGCTATCTCAGCTTCTGAAACTTTCTTTGCAGCTTCTTCCACCATTGCTTTATCTAGTACAACATCTGAGTCTCTTGAAACCACTTCATTTCCCGAAGCTTCTTCCCTCGTGGTTTGCTCCGGCGAGCCAGCTGTTTCTGTTTTCTTTTTGATCTCAGCTTCTTCTAAAGCTTTCTTCTCTATATTTTCAGGTTTATCAAACTCCGTATCAGCATTATTCTTCGGTTTGATTTCTAAAGGCCCCAGCTTTGCATCGATTTCCTTGACTAGATTAGTAAGTGATCTTGCATTCCGAGCTTCGGATAAACCAGTAGATAACTGCAACATACCACCAAAGTTTTAGGCTCGGAAGGCTTAGTATATTCAGAGATTGAAACCGTAAAAATGTATTTGCGGCGGATATTTCACCTGCTGTATCTGTTCAGCGCGGGGTTTGAGATCATCCGGAGATGCTTCCTTGAAGATACTCCGAAGAATGTACATCAAATGAGAGCTCACATTATCGAAATGATGTTGTTGGAGCTCACACTGATGTACATCGGAGAGACAACCAACAGCACGAAATGGACAGTTCACAAGTTTCATAGGACACACGGTTATACAATGCCTATCCATTTCACGCCTCATAATACTCTCTGAGCAGTTCTGCTCACACGAAATGATCTTGAACGGGCAAACCGAGTCGTGATTCTCCATCTGATTAGCACTAAAGACCGCGTTGCAACCCTCATTCTCACAGTTCATTGTTCTATACCCACAACTCAGGGAATGCTCAGCTAATTCTCCTTCGGTATGGAACTTCATCTCACAATGAGAGCTGTTTTTAAAATCGACATTTTTAAGCAACGTCTGAGCGATCTTTTCTCTATGATCCATCAACCAGAAGCCGCTTAACTCCATCTCTTGCGCGAAGTCATCTACATTATCTTCCCTCCTTTCGCTAAGCAACCAACCCGATACCCTGCTAAAAAGATTCCTCTTTGAAGTGGCGAAATCATCGACGAAATCAGATACTATATCATAAGGATCATGAGATGATTCAATCTCAGAACCACCTTGAAGAACAATGTGTTCAGCTACAAAGGTTTCGCTTCTACGAGTCAAATAATCGATCATTTCTTTACGAATTTCGGCAGCTACAGAACCAGGACTCCTGAAGATATCTCCGGTTGTGTTATCGACACAAGCAGTTGCTAATCCAGGGAGAAAAACTTGAGCAATCTTGTGAACTACTTGTGTATCGTAAAGATCACAGTGAAAAGAAGGTCCTCCTCCTTCTTTCTTCTCATCTTTAATCCTCTCAAGATCCGTTACAGGAGGATCCATTTTTGCTCTGTATCAAGATTCAATCAGATCAGATGAGAAAATGCAAAGCATTAAAATATTTGTAAAAAATCTCGACTTTTTCTGGAATTTCGAATTGCAATGAATAGTATAACGATTACGAGATCGATTCCATTGAAATTCACACAAATCGATTCCAATCCAGAAATTCACAGTTTGATAAATTTTCTACTGTTGAATTGGATTGATACAAAACGAAGGCTCAGACAAAAAGATTTACCCTAAGGAGGATTCGTGTCTTAAACAGACAAGGATATAAATTGCAGCAAGGAAGTAACAAATGCTGTAAGAAAGAATCAGAGGGAGAGATCAATGCGAAGAACAAACAATGAAGGAAGAAGAAAGAGAGGGAGGCACCTTCTGGTTTTGGCGCAATAATCGGGTCTCGTTTCTTTTTACCACAACTTGATCACATTCTATTTTTTTCAAAAGCTAATCTTTTTTAAACCCTTAAGCAGTTCTAAGCCGAAACTCGTACATCTCCCTTTCCGTAAAACAATACTTCAAATCTCCTTCCAAACGACACTCAAATTACTACTCACTTCAATTGTAAAATTGTTCACATAAGCCAAATGCTACTAGTTGTGACCAAAAAAAAAAAAAAACAAAATGCTACTTGTCGGAGAAAAAATTCTTGATGAGTTGGTTGGATCGACAAATCCCGATCCATAGTCAAACTTTACGACGATGGAATCAAACTCGAGACGCGTGGCATTACCATTAGGGCATTAACCACTTGACTATAAAAGTCTTGTCACTAATAAATGCTACTTAGATATAAATGGTTTTTTTCATCTTAGTGATTTTATTTATCAAACAACCGTTTGCACGATATATAAAACTAGCAAAAGTAACTACTTTTCCAAAGCTACAAACCTACGAATTTGTGAGAAGTCTTTGGAGTCATAAACCGACGGGTCATAAAATTACCTCCAGAGTCAAACCTAGTGAACATATAATTAGTTATAAATGGTTATAAACCAGTTTTGTTGTCCATGACATTGTAGTATGGTGGTTGAGGCTCCAGAGCCAATCCTTAGGTATCAGGGTTCGAGCCTTTTCCACTATAGAATGGAGAGAATATGTAGGGCTAATGGTTGTATCTAACCGGTCTGTTGTAATTCGTTTGTTAACAAAAAAATATAGTCTTGGTATCCTCAAAGTTCGATAAGTAACTTTATTTCTATAACCCGTGTTTTCACAATTATCAGATGTAAATTTAAATATGATTATTTTATTATATAAAGTTGAATTTTTTTTACACGTACTATAATCATAACTCATTAGATTTTGGTACATGTATTTATTAGTTTAGATTGTGTCACGTATAGATGTAGTGATAGACATTGATAAAACTTTTCTCTTAGTAGTAGTTCCCTTCTTAAAAATACAATATAACAAAAAAAAGAAAAGTTCATTAGCTTATTCTAAAACGAAAGTTATATTGTAAAAAAGAATGAATAAGAGGAAAATATTAAAAATGTAAAAAAGAAATTATAAAAATCATATAATATTGGGTGAATTAGTTGAATTATAATAGAAAATGGTTAATTAAGTTTGTGAGAATAAAAGAATAATATTAGAGGATCTTACAAAAAAAAAACACAATTTCCCCATAATGAAAAAGGGAAAAATGGTAAAGTCCACATTCATAGAGATATGAAATTTAATTAATGGATGATTTATGGATATTAATTATAATCAATACTATAATAAATCTTGCGCCTCTCCATAAAACGACACATCAGCATTTTCGAAAACTATAAAAACGACACATCAATAAAAAAATCAAAACTGATAAATTAATCAAAACAAAATATTAATACACATCATGCTTTTGTCAATTTTATACATAAATTAAATGTCTTTTATTTTTTTTTGTCTCTTATTTACATTTAATATTAATTATGTTAAAATAAAACTAACAAATAAAATTCATACACACATAATCAATATAATGTCACTTACACATTAAAAGTGCTCAAGTTTTAACCATTCTAACTTAATATTATTCAAGATGTTTTTCCAACTGTATTAGTTTTTTAAAATTAATAAATATTTTATTTACATTGTCATTTACTTTTAAACATAATTCAAAATTCTCAATTTAGACGGAAAAAACTGGATTAGAAAGATCCAGAAATAGTTCGAAATTTCAAATAGTGTAGTGTTAGTTTGAACTAAAGTGAAGTTTTTGGCACTATAAAAAAGTACATTAAATACTAAAAAGTATATTACGGATCGAGTTAATAGTTAGTAAAAATTAAAACTAATCGCAACATCGTGCGGACAATTATCTAGTTTTCTATAATATTTATAATTAGATAAGGACTTGCGCGATACGCGAATAAAAATAAAATATTTAAGGTATAAACATAATAACATGCATAATTATGAGAACGGCTTGTGGTCTGGTGGTAAAGAGACGGGACCTGGTGGCAAACACCATCATGGGTTTAACCCTTTTCATTATCAAAAAAATGCATAATTATTGTTCGTAGTAGATTCTAGATTAAAATACATCTTCAAATAACACAAACTAGCTTTTGACCCGCGCCAAGCGCGGGATTAAAATTTTTTTTTTGGCAAATTTAAATATTTATAGAGTGTTTTTTTAATAGAATAATAAACTATACATGATATACGGATAACATTTTGAAAGGTTTTTTTCAAAAAAGCATATGTTACTATAATATCAATTCTCTAATACGATTATGTATATATAAAAGTTGAGTTTGACATTCAAGTTTTAAATACAAAAGTAGAGGGGAACATTCTTGTTTTCGGTTCAAGTCAGTTATGTTTATTTTAAGTCTATGTGTTTCGGGTGAGCTAATAAGAACTCGTATAGAAACTTGTCATTTTTGGTTTGGGTCAGATTACTTAAGGTTCATGCAATTTTTTAAAATTTAATTGAAAATCGATGTAGTATTAAAAAACTAAACGGTTCGATTTAACCTGAATTATACAAGTAAATAAACCCAAACAATACAATAATTATTATGTTCTAGCTCGGTTCAAACTATCTTTTTAACCCAAAAAAATAAATACTATTGGATTTCTCAGTGCCAAACATATCTAAAATATGACAAAATATGTTTTAGGTGAATATGTGAGATCTATTTTATACTGTGAGTTTCTTACTCTTAAATATTCTCACAATCGATGTAATATTATACCGAATACCAAATATATGTAATGTGAAAAAATGAAAATCATATTAGGATTTAAAAATTCGAATGAAGATTTTGCGATTACTTTTTATTTTGTTAAAAAATATCTCTTAGCTTTGGAATTTGAATGTACGGTAGTTGTTTCATTATTTCATTTATTTTGGGATCCGAAAATATCCATTAATTTGTTTGATACGAATTGTAGTTTTAACCTAAATTTTTTTTATTAACTAATTATCCCTTAAAACCCTCTATATTTTGATCCATGCGAAGCACGAGATTAAAGTATTGAATAAAAATTTATGTAATCAGTTTAAAAATATTTTTTATTTTTTCATTATATAACATTTACAAAAATTTAATATTTACATTTTTAAAATTATGGATCTTGATACAAATTCATGTATCATGCATATTTAATCTAATCATATATCTAATTGGATTTAAATTTTATATGACATGTATTAGATCTATATTTAAAAATTAATTAAAACGGTTGAGATTTTCACCATACATATAATATTAAATTGGAATATTTTGATTGGTTATATTTGTTGATGTGTCCCTTAAATTACTCATTGAGCGACACATAGGATTTTTAAATTTCATTTTCTCTCTTTGTCTCCTCAATTAATATATAAGATAATTATGGTTCGTGTAAATAAATAATAGTTTAAAATCAACATTTAGTTATTCATCGATTGTATTTTGTATCGCAAGTAAAAGAATCTTGAATTGACTGAGATTATCGAAAATTATATGAAACAATATCTCTGAATGAAGAGAGTGCTCCTAAATAAATTATATATTTCATAACAGGTAAAAATAAATTGAATAAACATTCATGATTTTTAAAAATATATTTTGAGTCTTAATTTTTCTTACATTTTTAATAATTTTTTTGTGATAAATCGAATGTAAAAATTAATATGTGCAATATTTAAAACTTAAAATCAACCTTATATATCATAAAATAACTATTATAAAAAGCATGTATTAGATTATTATTATTATTATTATTATTATTATGATGTTATATCTATAATTCTTATGTGTATTTTATCATTTTTTATGATATAATAAATTTTCTTTTATTTACTATTTTAGTTATTTAGTGGCCGACGGCCTAGCCAAATTACCGTTTGAGGGTTTAAATTCTTTTGAATCGTTCACTTCTACTATACCAAGTTATATAACTAACCTCCTTTATGAGGATTGTGCTCAATAAAAGGCATCATTTGAAGACAAAAAAAATATATCTATATTTCCATAATTTTTTTTATTATTTTACATTCTTTAAGAAGTAAATACTAATAATAGGAAATTTTATACAAATTTCTATTTCTATATTGACACATGTCATGATCTAAATAAAAAATTGACATGTGTCAAAATTTGGTTAGTTACAATTTTGCAGACGTGTCACGTTCATGTCGAACGCGTCCAGCTTTATATAATAAAATTTGTAACATTAGAAAAATAATAATGTAAAATATATGTTTATGTAATATATAAAATTGATGTTAAGTTCGATTTGCACATCTTACCTTTTCACATTAGATTCATCGTAAAAGAATTACTAAACACATATTAATAATTAAATCTCAAGATTTATTCTATCTATATATATATTATATGTGAAGTCGCTTAATGACGTGGCGAGCTCAGAGAATTTGCGGATGATGTGGCGCAATTTTGTAGCTCGCCGTTTTTAATTTTTAATTCTCAAAAATATGTTTTCTTTTATGTGGTTTTCTCTAATTGGCTATCTATTATTTTTCCCTTAAAAATAGTTTACTTTTTATAAAAGACTAAACTAATCCTACTCAAAATTATAGAAATAAGAAAAAAAAAACTCATTCAGAATTTAACAAAATTAAAAAAAATAATCAAAATAAAAAAAACTTTCTTCGTGTTTTTCTCTCATATCTCGATCTCATGAACTCAAAATTATAGAAATAATAAAAATAAAAAACACATTTGGAATTTAACAACATTACAATCTCTCGATCTCATGAACTCAAAATTATAGAAATAATCAAAATAAAAAAACACATTTGAATTTTAACAACATTACAAAAAACTATCTTCTTCTTTTTCCCATAGCCCTCTATCTCATGAATGCTCTATTTTGAGTATTTGTTTAGATTATTTGGTTATATTTGTCTCTTTTTTGTTTAGGTTCGGTCCATATCACTCTTTTTCTTCGTTTCGACCTACAATATGACACTCGTTGTGTTTGTTCTTTCGTTAAAGCTTCACGTAACTAGAGTCTTTTAAGATTTTCTTTGGTTATACCGTTTAGCTATTTTCGACTTCATCAAATGACTCATATCCCAAATATTCGGGCATGATAGAATCTTAGGGAAACATCTATCTTTATTAATGAGTAAAAGGAGCCTTTATATAGGGAGATACAAATCCAAAACCAACCAGGAAATACACAAAGAGATAAACATAAAGATAAATACAAAAGAAACTTGTTCACTAAGTTAAGTCTATAATGAACCTAACTACTAAGTGGGCCGTCGCCTAAGGCTTAATGGGCCTTTGGTTATGACAGCCACTAAATGGTTCATAACACTCCCCCTTGGATGTCATAACCATTTAAGAGGTCGCAATACGCTTTGAATGTTGCCTCATTAAAATCTTTCCAGAAAAACCCAATGGGATAAAACCTTGGTAAAGGTAAAAGAGTACAATACGTATTACTCTCCCTGTTTTGTACCTCACAGAATGTCCTTCAGTCGACGCATCCCAATTTGATGTGTAAGCTTCTTGAACGTCGAGGTTGGAAGTGACTTGGTGAATAGATCTGCTGAGTTGTCAGTTAAGCGAACCTGCAGTACTTGGACCTCGCCATTTTTCTGCAACTCATGTGTGAAAAAGAACTTTGGCAGAATGTGTTTCGTTCTATCTCCTTTGATGTATCCGTCTTTAAGCTGAGCTATGCATGCGGCATTGTCCTCGTACATAATAGTAGGCGCCAACTTCTCTTCTGAAATCCCACAATCTACGCGGATATGTTGGGTCATGGACCGCAACCAAACACACTCGCGACTGGCCTCATGTATGGCTAATATCTCGGTGTGATTAGATGATGTTGCTGCAATTGTCTGCTTCATGGATCGCCAAGATATAGCAGTACCATCGTGTGTAAAGACATAACTTGTCTGAGATTGAGCATTGTGCGGATCCGAGAGATAACCTGCATCAACAAAACAAGTTAACCCTTCTTTGGGTTGGTTAATATAAAATAAACTCAAGTCTTTCGTTCCTTGTAGGTAACGAAGAATATGTTTAATGAAAAATTATGGTACATAATTTTGTATGGTCTAGTGCATTGCAAGATTCATAATGAACCGGTTACAATCTCCTAACGCCGGATAGTGTGTTATTCGTTTTTGAATTCTTTGTTTTAAAATATGAAACTGTATTTTAAAACTAACAACTACAATGAATTATTCAAGTTAACTTATAACCAATACGTTATCAATATCTTTCTTTTTAAGATCAAAATTTTCAAAAATCGCCATGCACGTGCATCCGCACGGTCCACCACCTAGTTCTTTTTAAAGATAATGTTTATTCAGTTCACTTTTATGCAAATATGAAATTTATTTTAGAACGCCTTTTTAGAGATATTTCTTTTTAGAATTTTTCGGAAGTCGAATCAATTTTAATTTTTTATTTATTTATGATACAATACATAATTTATGAATAACCAAACATAGATTTTAATATAGAATCTATTAATAAAACTATAATAAAACATATTATTTGTATGTGGATTTTAATTTGAACATAATTATACGAAAAATTACCGATTACCAACTTTAAACATTAATATATTTTATGTTTGCTTGCAGAATCTAGTAATATATAATCGTGTTACTTATCCAAATTTATGAACCTCTATCTTATTAAAAGGGAAGACATAGACTTTTTCATGTGTGATTTTTTAAAATAAACATATTTTAAATTTTTTTATTAAATCTAATATATAATAAGTGGCCAACTCTCTCCAAGAGAGTGCCACATCGGCACTTAAAATTTGGACATGTGTCCACCTAAAAAAAATTAATGTGAAATCACTTGTTTTGAAATCTCTTTAACTTAAGTCTCTTCATCTTTCTACTTACATGATTTATTTCATGCTATTAAATTAATATCTCCATAAATGAGTGAAAAATTAAATGCGCAAAAGATGGATTTCCTTTTGCTTCTCGGACAATTGGAAAAACGGGAAAGAGATGAAGAAAGACGATGGAGAACTGGCGGAGAGGCATATGAAGAAGCCTTTTCGATTATGGATTTGGATACTATCTTCTGTTTCTTACTAGTTTTGATCTCTTTACCGAGAGATATTCCCTCTCTCTCTCCCTCTCTCTCCCTCTCACAACGATCTGGATTTTGAACTTAGAATTAAGCAGAAGGAAAATCAGACTCTTTACAATAGTGGAAGTGATAGTGATGTTTGGATTACACGAACATATGGGAAGCCCTTAATTTACTGGAATTTCACTTCCGTGATGTTATTTTTATGCTATTTTGTCACGTGGTTCTAATATTTATGCAGAAAATGCAGAATTTTTTTTTGGTCGCAGATAATACCAATGTATTAATTTTTCAACAAGATTTATTGGGAAAAAGTATAATACTTTAAGTTGTTGCTATAGTTCTATGTAACTTAATTTTGTTCGTGTAAGTATTGAAAAATAATGTTGGAGATTTGTTGACTGCAACTCAGATTTATTTATATCAACTTGAAAAATGTGTATAATACTAAATTTGTTGTAACTTTTTTGTATCATGAGATAGTAAATATAAGCATTTGCCTTAGTACTCATAATTGTAACACAAACTTTTATTTTTAATTATCGGAAAAACATATGAACTTACAAAATACATGAAATAAATTTGCAATTTATACTGAAATGATATAAAACAGAAAAAGGTATACAAAAATCCGCGCATATGCGCGGGAAGTGGCCTAGTGTATCTAATAAATCAAAATAACTCTAATAACTCATTTCAATATTCCAACAAACATATTAAAATATTCTTTTCACTTACACACTATCAAAATTGTAAACCAACATAATTTAAAATCATCAATTTTCAGCAAATTTAAATATAGTTTGTTTTCAAATTTAAAATAAATCAATAACTTTTAAAATAATTATATTATAATATTATTATTTTGTAAATAAAATTTGTTACAAGAATTCAAAAAAACTTATGAAGTGATAAAATTTAGAAAAATCTATTAAAAATTTATAAATAATTTATATAAACTATAAAAATTTAAGTTTAGTCAT
>OVAN01015125.1:0-11550 GCA_900406275.1 Anastatica hierochuntica
TCCGTGAACCACATAACATTGACAGTGAGAATTTCGGTTCCCACAATGAAAGAATAATCCAAGTCGGTAATTTTCCCTCAGATTATTTGGCCCTCAATTACTCTCTCGCCCAGTTGTGTGTTAGTTATCCTTGTTCCGTTACATAGCCCTTCTCTTTTATTTTTGTTTCTTAAGAGCATAATTGGCACTTCTCTTTTGAGCTTGTGCTTATGTTTTGGGAGTTTGGGGAACTTTAAGGAGTTCAAATGCTCAAAAGGACACATTGCACCATAATCTGGCCTACCATTTTGGCTATCTCATAGCTATTGGTGGTTAGATATTCTTTTAATTCTCGGCAATATGAGTGAGCATGTAGTAGTTGATATCATCAACTATTTTATTTCTGGGAGTCAATATAGCATGCTCCGTGAATTGTTGGGCGTTGGTTTTTGAGGAGTTGTTTGAGGAGAGTGATGTTGCTGCTATTTTTTTTTTGGTTCATGAAGAAGTTTCGCAGAACAAATATCATTTCTCCATCTCGATCTTCATTTGCAGGCGATGTGTCTATTATTGGCTAATAGATGCCATCACTATAATAGTTGTTGTTCTTTGCGGTACGATAGGTAAAATTTGGCGGAAGTGGACAGCTTATGTGGCAAAAGAGAGAAGTTTTCCAAAAAAAAACTGACGTGGACATGTTAAGGGATTTCAATTTATTCCTTTTAATTGGTTATAGAGATTCACCGCGCCACACGTGGTTTGTTGTGTAATTAAAATTTTATTATTTTTAAAATTCTAAAAGTTGATGTTTGGAATAGAGTTATTTTAGGTTACTATTATTTTGTACTAATAAGGTAGTATTAAGAAAACCTAGCTATGTAAAATAAACACATTAAATTCTAAATAATAATTTAATAATTTTTAAATTCTAATATAATGAACGGAAAAGAACACATAAACATTGATTAAAGATATGTAAATTAAAAATATTTTCAAAAACATTGACTATGTTTGATTATTAGGTAATGGGTAAGTAAGTTATTAAAACAACAACGTTATTTATTTTTTGATTTTGTAACTTAAAGGGTAAAACACAATGTATCACTCTATTGGTGTAAAACAAAAAGTAAGTATAAAACCAAAAAAGGTAGAAAATTAGATATAATTATAAAAAAGATAAATAGGGATGTATAAGTATATAAATATCGATTATTCCATTTCCACTAACTACAAATTGTAGAGATAAGTACAAAATTAATTATTAAACCTAGTATGACACGTTTCCATATTGTATACACTTATGTTCTTGCAATAAACTCGTTGTAATTTACTGTTGTTCGCATCAGCCTACAATATAACGCAAAACATGGTTATTGTCATCTTTGTAGCGAGATAGTATAGATCTTTCAGAATGATGCATTTATACCGCTTCCATAAGATGTCGGATCAACATCTTTCAAAGTTGAGCCATAATTTCTGAAGCTAGCTCTGAGATCATCAAATGTGTTCACAGCTATTATCCGTATCCACTGCCTCAAACAGTTCTTATAATCCCGCAATCTCTTCTTTTGAAAGGATCTCAACTATTACCTGATCATTCAAGAATAAGAAATATGAGTAAGGACATCGAGGGAAGATGATGTTCGAAAATAAATTCACCTTTAAATCTCCTATTAATTTATTCAAATTCACCTTTAAATCTCCTATTAGTTTATTCACTGTCGAGAACTATTTTAGTCGTGATGGACTGTCGGATCAAGGGTTCTATCTGGTGCAATTTATCATATATCCATGAACGACCGGGAGAAAGAGATACAATGCGAGATATATTCTATGTTGAGTGGTTGCCAAAGAAAACCTTTTAGATAATTCAAAATGATTACGTACACAAACCTTCAAGAGCGGTCAAGCGTTCAGAGGAAGTGAAGCAAAACATCATCCATATCAGATTTTAGCTCTATTTGATATGATGGGCCATGGATTTGAGACGAAGTCGATATATTCCTTCAACGCACAATTAATAGTCCTTGTTGTGTTTCTGATTCAGAAAACAAAACCAGACTTGAGGGAATATGGTCCATGGCATAAAGAGAGCACATTTTAAGCGGCTAGTAAAATATAGCGTATAAAACCAACAGTCCTCTGAACCATAATGTTTGACCAGAACCTCAGGAGAAACATAGTATATGCACTTCGAAAAACTATCTTTGTATATAATTATCCTGAAAAATCACATAAAGAAACACATTGGGCAAACCAGAGGACCAAGTGTATAATTGTGTAAGGAGGAAGTGAAAAGAAAAAAAAAAAGCAAGCGGCCTACTCTAATTGAATTAGAGTCCACAGTGCTTTCTTATCTGCTCACTTATTGTATTCGAACCTATAAACAATGTGAAATTTATCCCTTGAACGAAAACATTCTTACGATCAAGCACGAGTCATTTAAGCTGCAAAGATGCAACATTTACAATTTATTACTCTCTCGGTAAATAGAAACCAATATTAATGTAAACACTCACAAATATTTTCTACCATAGAATTATAAGACGAAAGATTGAAGTTGCTAAAAAAAAAGTTTTTTTTCTCCTAACAGAGAAGACGAAAGAATAAATGATTTTGTCTCTGTAAAATTGGGAAGAGAAGGTGAGAAGTAAAAGGAAACAGACACTTGATTCATTTCATGAAAAATTATTATTTATTCATTTAACCAAGAAACTCAATTCAAAAAAATAAATTGAGACTGAATCTAGAAACTCACTTGTTGAAACTCATCAACGAATCCCACAAAAACGAAAATGGTCGGCGGAGTGAGTGAGGAGCTTGGAATTGCCGTTGATAAATCCAAGTTTCGAAGATGAAACCTTCCACTGCATTTCTCTACACAGTTATTTTGAATCAGTAGAGAGTGGTGTGCGATAGTTGATGGGGATCAAGTGGATTTATAAGCTACGAGGGTAGGGGCATAATTACGGAAGTGGTGGGCTTCTGAGACGTTATCGGAGAATAAGGTGACAGGTCGTGGTGGATAAATGGTGGATCTAATGCGGATTTATGCTTATACAACAGAAGAAGGGGAGATGAGGGAGACGAACCAGCAAATCGTTTATAGATATTGAGTCGATTTAGCTTAGTCAAAGGGAACGCGAGGAGATGGATTAGGTTTTCGTGGTCGGGTAAAGGCTTGAGTGACGGCTCATTAAGAACGTTTTTTTTAGAAGTCCAAAATTGCGACGTACATTCTTCTACTTCCTTTATATAGGAAAGTTAGGAGGAGGACTTGTAAGTAATTTAGAGATTTGAAGAGTGTTGATGTGTACACTCCCAAATGTTAGAATGACCTCCTTTTAAATAGTTAGATAATGATAATGATTTATTGTACCATAAATTTATGTAATTACTATATTTACATATACTTTTAAATTTTATCAACAATTTACTTATAAAAGTTTTAAATAAAATAATAGAAGTAAATTTTATTAAAAAAAATTTTCTAAATTTTGTTCTTTCTAAAATTTTTTAACTAATTTTAACACTTACGAAACATATGACTTCACTTTATATTTATTTATTAGTTTATATTATGTATAAAATTATATTTCAAATAAAATATTTTCTTGGTTGTACATATATAAATAAAATTAATGAGATATCTGAAAATTTTCCGGATATCCGTTTTTTTCGGATATCCGCATTTTTCCGGAGCAAAGCAAATCGGAAATTTAGATATTCATAAAAGATGGAGCAAAAAACAAATACTGAAAATTTTGACAATATCTGCTCCATGCTCACCCCTAACGATTAGACGCCAAAACTCCCTAATATTTTTGAACTCTTGAACGAAAAGAAAATACTTCTGTTGATTAATATAATTTGGGAAAAGGACGTCAAATTAAAAACATTGTTCATCTATGTGTCAAACATCAAAATTATTGACACAATTTCATTTTAGAACAATTAACCATATAACTCCAAAAAAAATTATAACAAAATGAATAGGTCTAATTACTATAGCGGTACATTTTAAAGTTTTATTTGTTAGATGAGTATTCATTTTAAATTAATTATATGATGAAGTTCAATTTTATTTTTAATGACAAAAACATCATTTTCTTGTAAATTATTTTTTTTTAATAGATTATTATTAAAATTAATTTTCTTAACATAAGAACATAATTAAGAGAATATTTACAATTTTCATCTTCTTATTCGAGTTAAATATAGATCCCCTTTTTATTCCTCTTTTACTTCATATGTACCGAAAGCTCAAATTTGTAAACCGAAACTCACAATGTGTCATTTTCGTCCTACAGTGTAAGCGGAAATTGTGTATCTTCCTTAAAACTGACTTAACAAAAAATACGTTGATTCGATAAATCTGCTGCCGAGTGTTATATATATGTGGAAAACACTAAAGTCAGGTGTTTCCCTTAAATAAGTATATGAAAATTTGTATATATGTTTGAGAATATATACCTTAAACTCACATGGTTGCCTACTTCATCTTAGATTTGCTACTGAGATCACTTGGTTCTTTTATTTACGAAAGGCTTACATTTTCTGTAAAGAAAGCACAATATCTCATTTTCGCAACCGGACATAAATATCCTCACAACCGAACCAACAGAATATCTTCGTTATTATCTTAGTCTCTATGAGAAACTCGCTACAATAAACTCGCAGACTCTACGATAACCTTGCAAAGCCAACGTGAATCTCGTAGATGTCTCAGAGACATTTCGTCGATAACTTGTATTTCGATCCGCTAGAATATATATATATATATATATATATGTGTGTGTGTGTGTGTGTGTGTGTGTGTGTGTATCATTTTAGGCTCTACACAAAATTCACTGATTTTACGAGAACTTTGAAGACTCTACAATAAACTCGTAGTCTATATGATAATCTCTCAGAATCTTCCTCAAAGTTGACTTGGTAAAAGAGCATAATAATTATGACAAATCAGTTGTCATTATAATTTTAGACTCTATGAAAAACTCGCAACCGTATGCAATTATTGTAGGCTCTGCGAAAAACTCCCAAACTATATTAGACAGTTCACATACCCTTTCTCAAAATTGACTAAACAATATATCATTTTAGACTCTACGAGAAATCCGCAGACTCTACTATAACCTCGCAAAGCCAACAAGAATTTCGTACATGTCTCGAAGAAGTCTCGTCGATGATAAGTAATTGCGAACTGGTAGACTGTACATGAATTTCACATACTCTACACAAATTTCTCTGACTCTACTTGAAATCACTTACTCTATGATAAACTCGCGGACTCTGAGACAAACTCGGATAACTCTTAGATAATCTCGTATTAGAGGAAAATTCAAAACTGAACGAATCTTCGCCATTATTTTAGACTATGCGAGAAACTCTCATACTCTATGGACAGTTTGCAAACTCTTCCCCAAAACATACTTAGCCCAAAAAATGTTAATTTCGATTAATCTGTTGTCGATGATTATATATCATTTTAGACTCTACGAGAAACTTCTAGACTATACGATAACCTCGCAGAGCCAACATGAATCTTTTAGATATCTCGAAGACGTCTTGTCGATGGAAAGTAATTGCGATCCGATAGAGTATATAGGTATCATTTTAGACTCTACGCGGTTTCGCTTACTCTTTGATAAACTCGCAGACTCTACGAAAAACTCGGAAAACTCTTGGAGATATCTCATAGTAGAATTTAATTCAAAATTGGATGAATCCTTGCTATTATAGTAGACTTTTCGAGAAACTCTCAGACTTTACGGACAATTTCCAAACTCTGCCTCAAAACTGACTTAGCAAAATATATGTTGTTAGAGATAAATCTGCTATTAAGGAGAAGATTATATATCCTTTTAAACTCTATGAAAATCTCGTTGACTCTACAATTACCACCCAGACTCACTGATAATACGATATACGACCATCATCATAATAGTATAATAAGTTCCAGACAAGTATAATATAAGTACTAGCTTCAATGTGTCTGACTTGAATCATTTCCATGAAGATGATAAGTTTGATTTAAGGTCAAGCCCTTTTCAAGTGAAGGGAAATGATGAGGGCATCGTGAGTAGCAAGGATAAGGACAAGAGAATAAGGAGAACATTCAGAAGTCAATCGAGGGAACAATATCTATCGAGTCCTGCCGATAATGAAGTTGAAAAGTCCTCTTTGAATACTCAAGTGTTGTTTTCTTATTTTTTTTGTGAATTGATATATTGAATGATAGTTTACAAAGTTGAAGGTCAAACAAAAAGAATGAAGAACTGGTAAACCCCAAGTAGAAGATCTCCTCCTATACACATAAACAAGAACTTCCTCATCCTAAAACATTTTTCTAAGCGATGAAGGATGGACTGAATTAATGTTGGATTACCGATCATATTCCTTAGTCACACTCAGAGCAATTTCTTACGCGGCCATGTTTGCTTTCCTATGTTCAATTACAAGGTTTCAATCCATCAATCTGTGATGATATGAGTGATTTTTGTCTACCTAATGGCTTAAAGAAGGTCATGCTTTTGGTCATAATACTACATTGACAATGTGATGATCCTCTGTGACAAATATGATAACATACTTTCTATAAGATCAAATGGTAGCTGCAAAAGAAGCATCCGTCTAGGACATGACACTGGTAAAAGATCTTCTGCTAAGGAGCAAGAGTTTTCAAATGATCTCTGAGGACCCAAGAAGCTTCTACCAAGTTCTTCTTCCCCCCCCCCCCCTTTGTACCTNGTACCTATGTTGTATTTCTCCCAAGAGTTGTTTTCTTGTTCAACTCTCTTCATTTAGTTCAACTTATTAGAGTTTTGGCTTTCAAAAAATTGGCTATCTTCTACATATTCATGTTCCTATAAATATTAATTAATAAATAAGTGTAATATCCATCTAGAGAAAATATCCAATTTTTTTAGGAACGTGAACCGGAGGTGGTGGTTGTTGAGGAACGTGAACTGGAATCGGTGGATGTTGAGGATCATGAATCAGAGGAGTGGTTGCTGATGAACTTCAATTAGAGGACGTAGTCACTTAAGAACTTGAACTGGTGGCAGTTGGTGCATGTAAACAAGAGGCGGTAGCGACTGCTGGCTGAATTTAGGATATTGAATCCGAAGTGGGTATGCTAGGATTCAAGAAATAGAGGTTTTCCCTTGCGATGAAGGATTAGAGGAGTGAGACGAAGCACCAACATTGCTAGTTGGTCTACCCATGAAACTCCTTCCAAAAAAACCTTGCAATGTCTAATCTTGACTTCACCGTGTCTTTTAATATGTCTTTAACATTCATCATGGTGCACATGATGTTATCAAAAAAATCTCGATGTTCATCACATCTAAATTGTGTTGTAGTGTAAGATCTGTCAAATACGGTGACTCCCAAAAAATTCTTTTTTATGCCAATTATGTCAGCTTCCATATCTATCCACTTTATTTTCATAACCATTTAAGTCACAATCATATGTTTCAGGTGGTTCAACATGTCTGATACGCTCATATTAAACTTGTTCACCAATCAAACATTGAGATGGATAGTCATTCAATGTGTATCTCTTCAAAAAAAAGTGTTTTATTCTTCTGTAATGAATGACTAATCGGAAGAAACCTTTTGTGATAGTCAAACCAAAATGTCTTCCTACCAGCCCATAATTGAAAATCATTTGTATCATTCATGGATATTGGACACGACAATCTTCCATGTGTCATCAACATATCATATGCCGGAAAATCACTTATAGTCCACATAAGAGCAGCTTTTAAGTTAGAATTTTGATATATTTAATGATACATCAAAAGCTTCGACTCTGTTGACCACAAGTCTTTTAACGCGTGGATCAATGATTGGAGGAAAATATCAACACTAGCTTGTGGATGATTAGAATGTATACTCTCTGTTCATGCACATATTGAGGGCATGTTTTATGGAGTCAAGATCACCGGCCACGATGAATGATCTTTTTCATACCAAATGGATTAAAACCATTTGTATATAATCCACTATCGACGTTTCGCATTTCTTGTGCAAATGTAGGATGCAATTTTTTGAATTTATTTCACTCTACAACATCATATGGATGCACATTACTCCATCTTCTGAATCATGCTTAGCATGCCATCTCATCAATGGTGTAGTCTTCTCTGATTGGTACATTCTCTTCAATCTATCAGCAATAGACAAATACCACATCCGGCTGAACTGTACTCTAATTTGCCCCTCACTTAACTTATATTTTTATTTACCACAAAACTTACAATGCTCCAAATTTTCATCTTCTTTCTGGATGAGCATACAATTATCTATACAAACATCAAGTATAGTACGGTAATCTCAACTTTCGCATCAAAGTTTTGTCTCGTAGTATGAACCAGTATCATGAACAATTGCATGATTACCCTCTCGTAAGTACTTTGTAAATGCTCCAACCCATGCATCCATGCATCTTTTAGATAAATTATGGGTTGCCTTAATATTCATGCAACGAGCAGCTAACGACAATGGTGAATGACCTTCATGGCAACCATCATAAATGGAGCATTTACATCAACTAACATGTCATAAAATTATTTTGCCTCATAGGTAGATTCTTCATGAGCCTGATGACCACTATCATGTTAAAGATGATAATCATTAAACTTTATGGGTACACGAAATGCATCGTTCACCATCTTAGCATATCTATCTTCCCCACTATGTTCTACTGGTTGACTAAGACTAGCATAATCTGCATATATATAATCATGACTACTCATTCCTTCTCGACCACATTATAACATTCACAATGTTCATACGAGTATAAATCCTCTACTGTACAAACGTTTCAAAATTGCTAACCCATGCAATAATTTTGAATTTTGACATTTTAAAAAAGAGCAGTAAAAAGTACCTCCACTGCTCTGCGTTGACTGATTGTTTGTGACATTCATTAACTGAACTACTCCCGCCACAAAATTTTTTGAAATATTACTTGTGTGTGGATCAATTCTATTATACATCAAGTATCGCGTTGACTTCCACATTTTTTCCGGGCCAATTTTTCTCACACTTGATGAGATAATAATTAAATGATGATAGTGAGAGATACTAGTCTAGAATGAAAATAAGAGATCGATGGCCTTGTAGATATAGGGGATAAGTTTCTCACTACTTTGTGACTATCTAAAAATTGTCACTAAAATTTGTTGTAACAACTGTTTCGGGGTTTTTTGGTGATCCTTTGATAGAGAAGAACAAGAACAAAAGAGATGTAAAGCGATTCTTTATTAATGTCTTATAGAGATCAATTACAAAGTATGAGTTTTGAGGATTAGGTTTCGGCTCTTTGAATTGGGGTTCTTTCCCTTGTATTTATAGTTTTCGAATAAGAATATTTTCATATCTTTTATGGATAACTTCTAGTTTCGAATTTATCTATACAATAGGAATATTTCCATAATTCATCTAAGGTAATTGTCATTATCTCTTAAGATTTGAATCACATAAGACTAATATTCGCTCTACCTTGGCTCATAGCCTTGGTTTGGTTGTGCGTCTTTGACTATGGTCTTGGTTAACACATTCAAATAGAAAGTTTGTTTATTGCCCCCGGTCTAGCTAAGGCTAGGCTCTAAGAATAAAATTAC
The DNA here is from genome assembly GCA_900406275.1 of Anastatica hierochuntica. NCBI lineage: Eukaryota > Viridiplantae > Streptophyta > Magnoliopsida > Brassicales > Brassicaceae > Anastatica > Anastatica hierochuntica. Next base: position 9,612 of record OVAN01015125.1, read on the forward strand.
CCCCNCCCCCACTCTTCATTTTCCACGTGTGAAAATTGAAGAGTATATCTTTTCTCAAGAGATTTCAGTTTTTACCTTAGTAAGGATAAACCTCATAAAATAAAGTATGGTCGTAGCTATGGCCATTATTGGCATCGTTGGTTCTTGTCACTATGGTTTCATCGTTGGTGAACCACCTTAGCGTTAGTAGGTTGCGTTTGTCGATAGACTTTAGGGCCTGAACTCTATGGCATAATTTGGGCTTCTTGATTATGGCCCTTTATCGGTAGGGTTAGATAGGCGGGAAAGCGAAGAGTCCTCATTCTCTTCCTTTGCTCTTGTCACATCACATCCCTCTCAATGCTCTCTCCACGCTACCGATGATTTCTCTATTTCGGTAAGTTTTCGTCTTCCGATTACTACTCCGTTCAATGTAAAGTCGTCGATTGCTGATTTTGGATATTACGATATTGTCTTGTAGTAGTTATGGACAGAAAAACTCCTTCGAAGCCCTCTCCGACTTCAAGTTTAGCCACAGTCATTGCGGCTAGGGCTAAACTTCAGGGACTTGCCTCCTTCAACGTCGGCATTCCTGAGACCTCCAGCTCAAGCACTCCGAGAAGGGCTGAAGCCCTGTCGACCCCAACTTCCAAGAGGTCTAGGGTCAAACCTTCGATTGCTTCGGCGGAGGGAGATTTTCTCCGAGAAAGGTTGTTCTCCTACAAACTTTCCGACATGATAGAGGAGCAGCACCGTTATCCTCGGAATCTTTATTCTGACCTCATGCAGGTTCTTCTTTATTCCCTAGCTCCGTTGTTGCCTTAATGGTTGAATATTCTGTTTTTTATTATCTTCCTTTACAGCTAGCCACAAATGCTTTTGTGTAAGAGAGGCGAACCACTAGGGGTTCGTCTCAAGTTTCTGAATTGGATCCTTGGCTAAAGGACTTGGAGCAAAAGGTGGCTAGGGAGAGCTTGAGGGCTAATGAGGCGGTCAGGAGCCTCACTGGCTTAGAGGCATCAATCATGATCTTTCGCTTGAACTTGATTGATGCCAAGGCCATGACTGAGCATGCGTAGAGGCTGCTGGTTAAGAGGCGGGTGGAGGTTGAGGAGCACTATCAGCAGATCTTAACCCAGGATTGGTTGGCGGACATGGCGTTAGAGAGTGCCTTCGCCGTTGCCCGTTTGGAGATGGCCAAAGATCTTCTCTTAGATGACCACTTAAAGTGGGATTTGGAGGAGATTGAGGCCTCTTACCAGCGGGTGACCACTGAGCGGACCAAGGAGAGTTTTATGTATCCTCTTGATTACTCTGTAACGCTGATGTCTCTGTTGGCTAATAGGACATCTGAAGCTAGTCCTTTGGGTGAGACCCCTGAGTCAAAGGCGCAGTGATGCACATAGATGACCCCTCTTTTTTTGTTATGTTTCTCTTCTTTTTTTTTTTGAAGTCATGGCCATGTGGCCTTTAACTTCATTTTTGGTTGTAATTTAAACATTTAACTTGCCTTTGGGTGCATAAACTCGTAGTTTATTTTCTGCAACAAAATCATCTAAACACTCGTGAGCGTTAGTTAGAAATGAGTTACCATGAATTCAGCGGGCACTAGGCCTTTGGGGTACACATGCCTTAGTTGGACTGATGGTCCCTGGGCTCATAACCTTTGGTGAGTTTCGTGAACTCGGTGGGCACTAGGCCTTTCAGCAAACATGCCTTGGGTGGACTCATGGTCCCTGTGCTAGAGTCCGTGATTAGTGATACAAGCCTTTATTGAGTATCGTGACTCAGTAGGCACACGTGCTTGTGGGCTTATGTACCTCTAGGGATACGTGCCTTAGTTTTGCTAGTTTTATTGATACCGACCTGCTTAAATTTTTTCTATGGGTAGCGTGCTAATATGGACAGGGATCACTACAAGAAAACACGCAATTTGCGAGAGAATTTTGCGAGGAAAAAT